>VRLP01001176.1:0-145581 GCA_009660295.1 Lophius piscatorius | reverse complement strand
TTAAAATCAAATATTTTCCAAGAAATCCATTTTTTGCCATTTCAAAATATGCTTGAAAAAAAGATTTTTCATTTTATTTAATCAACAAATGCCCCCAAAATAATATATGCAAAGAAACAAGTTTCCCTTCATATTTTTTGTGTGAAAACATTAAAGGGTTAAATGTGAAGTTATTTCTAAAAAAATAGTTTTTCATAAAAAGTTAAAGAAGAAAGTTTAGAGTAAAATGTAAAAAAATATTAGATAGATCTCCTCGAGTCGATTCATACACACCAAAATTTCCGCTAAATCGGACTAACTTTTGCAAATGAATGGCACTTAGACACGTAGATAAGGCCCTAGTATCGGAAATATACAACCTAACTTTCCCAAGTCAATCCAGTTCTTCCCCGCACTAAGCTCTATGTGGCTTTAAAATTTGAAAATGATCAAGCATACGGTTTTTGAGTTTTCACCTTAACACAAAGGAATCAGCGGCGGCGATCACAGATTCCATAATAACCCAGACATTTCGGGGATGCTAATTATTATATGTAAATCTGGCGCTAATATAAGATTAGATCACCTTTCCGGTTGTGACCAAAACCTAAATTCTGTATAAAGAAGGTTAAAAAGTAATCTCACATGCTAAACTGTGTCAAATCTTCCGATAACACAAACCTGACATATTTTGACACCAACTGTGCAGGTGTGATAATGTAATCGGCCGTATTTATAACAGATTCCGACCCAGAAAGACCCGATCACTACCAGCCATCATCACTTGAATTGACCGTTTTCAGAAATAGTAAGTTGGCGCCAAGGTCTCTCCAGTAGCTCACTATGCCAAAATCGAATAAAATTCCAAAAGGTCTGGGAAGGGTTCTAACGCTGGTTTTAAGGTTCTGGGACTCCACAGATCCACAGTTAGGGACAATGGGACAATGGCAAAGAGAAAGCCACTGCTGACGCAGAACAATATTAAGGCTGGTCTGAATTTAGCCAAAACACTCCTTGATGACCCTCAAAGCTTCTGGGAGAATCTTATCTGGACTGATGAGTGGACAGTTGGACTGTTTGAGGACAGGGGTCCCCTTCCGTCTGGTGGAAACCAAACACAGCAATCCACTAGAAGAACATCAGACCTACGGTCAAACATGGCGTTGGAAGTGAAATCTTGCGGAGGTGATCGGCTGCTTCAGGGCCACAATGATCCGCCATCATTGAGGGGAAACATGGTTTCTGCTATCTATGCCAGAAAATTCTAAAAGAGAATGTCAGGTCATCAGTCTGTGAGTTTAAGCGCATGCAAAAAGGGTCCAGCTCTGTACGGCTTTAAAGAAATAAAGTCAAAAGTTCTGAAGTGGTTTAGTCAAAGTGTGGACCTGAACCCCACTGAGATGCTGTGGTGGGTCTGGATAAGATCAGTTCAAGCCCACAAACCCTCAATGTGGCAGAACTAAAGCGGTTCTGTAAAGAAGATTGGGACAAAATTCTACCACAGCGATATCAGAGACGGATCTCCAGCTATCAGAGGAGATTTGGTTGAAGATGTTGCTGCTGAAGGAAGGAAAGACTAGATCTTAAACTCCTCATCCTGCACTCATGAATATTAATTATACCCATTTATAAAAGGCTGGTAGGATTTAAAAAAGAAAATTTATTAAAAAAAGGAAAAAAAACAATAACAAAATAAAGATCTGCAGCAGTAGAAATGGAGCGCGGCCCAGTGATGGATGGAAGTCAGCAGATTGCTGAAGCCTCCACCGTTTCATCCTGGGATGTTGTGACATCTACTTCTCCTGGCATCTGCGCTAAACGAGAATCAAACCTAACACCATCTGACAGAAACATATGTCTCTGTTGTGCCTGTATGACTCCGCCTCTCCGGGCTCGGCTCTACCGGAGGGATGAGAGAGAGAAGGTTTGTGTGGCAGGTACTCACTCAGGCGTTCAGTGGGCGCTGGTTCAAAAAGATGATTCCTTAATGCTGAGAGAGGTGTCATCAAAATTAATCCCACATTTTATTCTAGATTTCGGTGAAACCGGGTCAACAGCAGCCAGCAGGTTTATTCTTAGCTTGATCTCTGATTATGGTAAAATTAAAAAAATTAAAAATCAGTTTCAAGCTCGGACTTTTGACTCGATTGAGGGATTTTTCTAATTTTTCAAATATATTTCCAAAAGACGAGCACCTTAAAACAGATGGAGTCATTCTGATCATTGTATCCCCGAAAAAGTCAGGGATGTTCCGGAATCTTCTTCAACTCCGCCATTATAACTCAAAAACTATTTGATGGCGTGGACTGTGAGAACAATTTTATAAACATTTGTCTTTTTTTTCCTCACATTTTACTCTAAGAGATTCAAACGAGAGCTGGCTGCTACTCAAAAAAAATGTAATCTAATAAAAATTCTTCTTCCTCAAACAGTTCTTATTATTGTTCTGTAATGTATTATAGATCTGGATCAACACCTTTCCCTCTGAAACGCTCTTTATTCATTCAGCGAAGTGTGGCACCCTGCCCCTTCTTTCCCGCAGACTCAGCATGCGGCATGAAATAACACTGCTTCAATTTAGACTGCTCTTCCAATAACTAGATAGAGTTCAAAGGGTGCTTAATCTCACCTGTCATTCAAACCCCGCGTAGGGAATGCCGACGGGCATGAAGTAGAAAACAGCAGCTAGACTATGTGAGGCGTAGAAGCTGGTCGTCTGGGGGGGAGCCGCTGTTTGATTACTTTTCTCCACTGACATGCAAGCAGATTCGTTGTCTTCTTCGGGTACAGCTGCGTGAGTTATCTGCGATTTTACCTCAGATGTTATTCCTCTGTCTTATCTTTCACAAAAAAAACCCACCTTAACACGTCAGCCATTAACATTCAAGCCCCCTGCCTAATAGTGTTTAGGTCACTTTCTGGTGCCAAATCTACTCTGCAATGCTCTGCCTCCCCCGCCTCTTCCCATAATGCATCCTGTTGCAATAATTTCCCCATAAGCAATGCACATGCGCTCGGCTGTCGATGTGATGTAAAAGAAAACGTGATTCATCAGACCAGGCCACCTTATTCTACTCTATTCTCTATTCACACTATTATTAAACTCTGTTGGGATGAAATTCAGCATTTTCTTATGTCGTATTATCTACAGAAATCAATAAAGAAGATGTGGTTGAACTTTTAATTTTATCGCCCCCGTATTGTTTGCATATGAGAAAATGTCTAAAACTGTGAGAGTCATCATTTAAATAACCACTAGAGGATCATTTCTTAAACATTTGGACAGACGGGTGTTTTTAAGGTTGCTAGTCTCAAGGTTTAAAATGAGGATTTTAATTCACTCCCTGTTTTTAATCTGCAATATACTTTTTAACTCTATTATCATATTATACAGTTAGTGAGGCATTTTGGATATATATATATATATTGGAGAAGGGGACGGCGAGGGAGATGCTACTGAGGTGATGGACGGATCGTGAAGAAATTAGCTTTTATTAAAAAAAAAATACTGGAAGAGAAACTATTAGACCAAGAGCTTACCTCTTCTTTATGAAGAGGGTTTATTCATGTTCTAAACAGGCTGCTTATTTAAGAAAAAAAAGGAGTGTGTCGTCCTTTCATGTCTTTCTTTAGCCCCCAATTACCGAGGTTCAAAGGGTGAGAGAAAGCACCACTATTGCCAGGAAAAGAACGCACTGCTGGGCTACTTGATTTGAATATCATTCAAGTCAAAGTGACAATAGCTGTCTGGAAAAGCGCTTAAGCAGAAGTATTAAAGTAGTTCTTCAGAGGATTACCTTGAGTAATGGTTTAATCACCGTGAAAGGGCCAATGGCGTTGCATTCTAATGGTGACCATTTTAATATCAATACACTCAAACGGCTAATCCCTCTTCAGTCCTTCTGTCCAGAACTGTCTTCCCTTTTCTTTCCGCTGATCATTTTACAAAAGAAAGAAGCTCAAAGGAAACCGGAGAGAAAATAATCTGCTCTGTATCCAGTTGGACTCAAAGTTATTGTGAAGTAATTCCAGTAACAAGACCGTTTTTCTATTTTGATGTGATGCGGGGTTTTCGGCCACACCCAACCGGGTGGCTTCACTCCATGGATTTCAGCTTCAGACTGTAGTAACTGTGAAATAAAGGATTGCAGCCTCCTCACTAATTGGCCGGTCCAACAAAGCAGCGAGTAACAAAGGCTTGTGCAAAAAGGGTCAATCACAGCATTACCTGGGAATGCTGTGATTGACCCTGGGAAGATGCCAGCTGACCACTTGAGTTCAGATTCTGTTGCTGCCTACAAGGTCAAGTGGCGTCGTTATCATTTTCAGCCACGTCACTCAAGCTCCCGATTTGTTAAGCCAGCTAGCAGGGGCTAGCTAACAATTTGAAGACGTTTTAAGAGCTAATTGCATTACTAGCAACACAACGTCCAGCACTGATGTAGTGTTTTCGGGTTACATCCTTCGTCATCGTCTTGGTGCTCATTTTCACTTGTATTTAGCGACGTGTCTCGCTGTCCACTTGTTACCTGATGGCCCGAAACACATTTTAAAACCAAGTCTAAACATGGTTTTAGGTTGGAGTAAGTAATGTAAAGTGAGCCTAGCCCTAAATACTAGCTAAAACATCAAATATCTGATTAGAATATCATTACAATCCAAATAATATAACTCGTAAGGCCTTTCTTTCTCCAGCTTTATGTGAATTTTTATATTTTCACCCCATAGTCAAACTAGAATCCCCCCAAAACTAAAGATTCTTACGGCCGAAACTCCGCTCAGTTAATTATGTGGAGTTTCAGATTGGCATTAAAAGATCCGTGCTTTTGTCTCTGAGCGTCCTTTCAATCCTTTCTGACGCCGCCTGATAAATCAGAGCGCCTTATCCGCGTCTAAATATTCATGAGTCCAGCTCAGGCAGCTTGTCAAGGTGTAACTCTTCACAATCGCTTGGCGCATAGCCACAACTCCTGGAGCCGAAGATGAGAGGCCTGTTGCTTCAGTCACCTTCCCTTCAGAAGTTTTTTGCCATAAACTCCTTATTTTCAAAAAACACTCCTCTTTCATTCAGTTTCCCACTCTGAAATACGAGGTGTCAAAACATGAACAATTACAGAAAATCATAAATTTGTGACCAATTTTGGAAAGGGAATGAGGTTGTCAGCCGTCTAAGATGTATGCGCTTTCAATTTGGCATTTCTTAATGCCTGCCAGCTTCTCTTGCCGTAGCGTTAAACTGCCATTTCTTCTTGTACTAATTGAACGCACGCCCCCCCCCCTCCCCGTTCTCGGCCCACACCATCATGCATTGCTCATCTATCATTGTTTGTTGGGAGCCAGTATGGTTGTCCTTTCCACTGACTTTGAGAGAGCACTTCATCTTATTTGTTTTTTCCCTGACACAGGAATGATGCACTCGACCAGGCTGGCCATTTAGATGCTGGGCACCATTCAGGAACAGCCTCCTTTATCATTTTGTGTTAGCAAGTGCCGTGGCTTTGCAAAGGACCCGCACTTTGAGGTCATTTGTCATTTGTAAAATAAAACTATTTACCACTGGCATCTAATTTACTTAAAAGATAAGCGACAGAATAGACCTCAGAGTGGCACGGACGTGCAAAACGTTACGGAATGCAAATGGATGCATTTAAGTTATTTGAATTTTAGGGCGTTCCTTTGGTGTTTTTCCGGTGTTTTTTACAGAAAACATACAGCAGATCTGGAGACAAGTGACGGGTTCTGACAAGGTCAGGTGTTCGGACAGAAGAAGAAAAATGATTGTTAGAATTTGTTTTGTAATTAACACTATGTGACCAGAAATAATACAACAGCAGCAAAGAAACTAGTCCGAAGCTGTCATCCCGGACAACAAGGGTCTATTCTTCAAAAGCCCCCAATCCCCTGCGTTGTACAAGCAACCTGATGGAACTCCTCAAGTTCAACGTAACTCTTTCATAATACCAAACAGTCCATATTGACTCAACCTATTGACTGTTGACTATTTAATAATAATAATAATAATAATACATTTAATTTATAATGCACTTTACATTTGGATCAAATCTCAAAGTGCTAAATTTGTATGAAGTCAGCAGTCATCAGATCCCATAGTGACTCAATCATGAATATAAACAGAGTTTACTAACTTTTCAGACCTCAGTAACAAAAGAAGTCACATTTCCTTGTGCCAATTCATACCAGCTACATTTGGACTCATGGTTTGGAAGTAAAATGGGTTTTCCAGCAAAAGCTCCCCCTAATGAGTAAAATATTAACTAGAATAATCAAATAATGTATAAAAACATTGTTATTGTTGTTTTTTTTAAAAAGCCTCCCCTTGTGAGTGACATATGAAAAATTACAGTAAAATATGACAGATTTTCTAGGCGATTCACATGTGGTACATTTCTACTAAATTGGACCCAGATATAATATCAACCTATTTACATTTACATTGTTAATCACATATAATTACAGTAAATTGTATTTTTTTTGTTTTACTTAAACTGTAAAAATTGTCAGTAAAGAATACTGTAAAAGTATTATTCTGTATAAATAACAGATTTTAATGGTATGAAATACAAACAACCAACTTTCAGCATTTAGCAGCAGCATCTCATAATTTTCCACAGACAGAAGTCTGAAGTCGAAAATTCATATATTTCACTGTATAATACAATTAAGTAATATATTAATTAAGTATGTAACCATAAAAAAGTTTACATTACTCCAAAAAGGTTGGGCTGGTAATAAAGACATGATTATTGTCCTTGAGGAAGATGCTGCACCACTACGCTGGCCCCACTCGAGGAACTCCATCATTTATCAACCATTGGTCTCGTTCGTTCAAAATTTGATGCATATGAATCGGCTATTTGAGATCTATCAAGCGTGCATCGTGTTTCGCTCTAATAGTTCATATCTTGCTTAGTAAGGCCAAACCTTTAATGAAAAAAATGTTTTTGTTTTTTAGATGAATTTACAACCATTGGTCCAATTAAGTCCATTTTTTTTACACTACAGTATTTCTGCTCAAGGTTTTTGGGGGTATACCATTTCAAAATGTTCCATGAAATTTTTTGAAATGAGTTTTAGCGTTTCCACGTAGTATCCAGGTCGGACACTGTGGTGATGATGATGATTCCATAATATCTCCTGACTTTAACGTAATGTAATTAGCTTCTTTGTTTACAATTTTTTGCAGTGCACTTCAGACATTCTGGCTGCATTTCCAGCTCTCATAAACCAAGAAACTATAACAAAGGACCAGAGGCAGGCAGCAGTGCAGGTGGTTTTTGTGAGCATGATTGGCACCTTAGCGTGGCATTTAAAACCGGTCCTGCAGCTTCAAATGTGCACACTGGGTTTCTGCATTATGAAGTGACTCTGTATTAATGTCAACACTTTGATCAGTTTCGTGTCTGCGGGGTTATGATGGAGAAAAAAGATCACACTCTTTTATTGCTCTCTGAGGCTTTTTTTTTGTTTCTCTGTTGACACTCAGTCATTGTCGCTCCGTCAGAAGAAGCTCTCATTCTGACGGTTCATTCTCCCCCTGCAGGATTTGCGGAGATAGGAGCGAGCACTAATCAAAACTGCAGGGCAACCATTTGCAGGACCAGTTTCTCTGAGGAGCAGAAGGCTGGGATGGAGGCGAGGTGACCTCGGATGAAACTATCTCAACCCCCGACCGCCTCGTCTGGCTTGAGGCGATGAAGCTGCAGCCGGCGCGAAGGAAACAGAAGGAGTTTGAAGGACGAGACGAATAAAGCGAAACAAAGGAAGTGTTGTTGCTTCAGGAATTAGACCGCATCTAGAGATGTCAAACAAATTGGCTGTTGTATTTTTTGTCTAATTTCCATTCATGTCCCGGGTTAGAACTGGCCTCGAAAGTTGTTATACGGTTAAAGGAGCAGTTCAGTATATCCCCAGGTATATCCCCAAAAAGTTCCCAATCTCCCTAGTTTTATAAGCAGGACCAGGAACACCAAACAGGACCTGCAGCTCTGTAGATGTTCTGTCATCTATTCATCAGTTTGTTACTAAGATCCTTACAAAATTTTCCTTCCTCAAACACATAAAGTAACATATTTCACCCGCTGACCGTCGCCATGGTGACGAGATAATTAATGTTATTCTGACTCTGCCTGTCAGCGGTTAGACTATTATGGCAAAATGCGTATGTTTGCGAGAATGGGCGAACGTCACTTGATAAGAATGTGCAGTAAATGTAGATTGTTTGATTGTAGATTGTTTGTTTGAAAATTAACCCTGCAGCAAAGACCATAATGTTAAAATACGGGGTTTCAAAACGCTTTTCGGTACCTATTATGTTAAGTTGTTTACTATGTGATGAATGTATTAATCACAGCTAAACACAGTTATTATAGCGTATGTCAGACAAGACGCAGGAAATAGAAATGTTTAAAGGTATAACTGAAGACTACAAACGAGTGGACAGAAGCCAGGCGGCTTCAGAACGATCCTGAGACCCAATAAAACATTTGGTAGAATGTTTTTGTTGGCAGTAGAGTTCTAAAATTGCAGTTTGATCGAAGTGTGACAGCACTTGTAGAGAATAATTCCCTCTCACAACATTGACTCCAAAAAGGTTGGTACAGCAATAAAGAAATGATTATTATCCTTGAGGAAGATACTACACCACTACGCTCTCCCAGAATGCCACGCAGTGGACCTCTCTGCTGCTCAGGGATGGGTCCAATGGACAGAACTACATTTGCTTTGTTCTACACTGTGTGTGTATAATTATATGTTATAAGAAATAAAAAACATTTCAAGTTTTGATTCAGAACTCTCAGAGATCTCAAACCAGCATCTGTTTGATGTTTTGGACAAACAAGTCTGATCCATAAAGGCTCCACCTCAAAACTTCCAGGACTGAAAGGATCTGCTGGTAACGTCTTGGTACCAGATACCACAGCTGACCATCAGAGCACCGGTGGATCAATGCCTCAGTGACAGGTTAAATGGGACTGCATCAAGGAACGGCTCTGAGCCACTTGTTGGTCATGGTGATGGACAGGATGACAGATGAGGTTATGCAGGAGTCTCAATTGACTATGATGTTCGCAGATGACATTGTGATCTGTTGTGAGAGGAAGGAGCAGGTGGAGGAGAAACTGGATAGGTGGAGGAATGTGCTGAAGAGAAAAGGAATGATGGTCAGTGGCAGCGAGACAGAATAAAAGGGAGGCATGAGGAACGGTGAGGATGAAGGGGCAGAGGTGGAGCAGTTTAGGAATTAAAGTACTCGGAGTCAACTTTTCAGAGCAACAGGGAGTGTGGAGAGGAGGTGAATAAGCTAGGGCAAGCAGGGTGGAGGGGTTGAAGAAGGGTGTCAGAAGGTTATCTGTGACAGAAGAGAAGCAGCAGGAGTGAAGGGAAAGGTTTCCAAGATGGTGGTGAGAGCAGCTCTGTTGGATGGTTATGAGATGGTGGCTCTGACCAGAAGACAGATGGAAGATGTTCAGATGTTCTCTGGGAGTCAGGAGGATGGGCAGGATAAGAAAGGCGCACATCAAAGGGACAACCGAGGTTAGACGTCTTGGAGACAAAGTCAGAGAGGCAGGATTGAGATGGTTTGGACCCGTGAAGAGGAGGGATAGTGGATCTACTGTTAGAAGGATGTTGAAGATGGAACTGTCAGGCAGGAGAAAAAGGATGTAGTTGGTTGGTGTGAAAGAAGACGATGTGGAGGACAGTGTAAAATGGAAACAAATGACCCACTATGGTGGAGATGTGTGCGTGTGATCCTGAATACAAAATACTAAGAGACTTGTGAGGCGCTCACTCGAGCACGCTTACGGAGCGGCGTTGGATGTAAACAACAAATTCTGTTCAAAAGCAAGCTGATTTGAGGCTAACCTGCCAGTTGGGAGAGAGAAGAGACTGTAAAAGATCCCTCATTAAATGTGGGAGAAAACTTCTCAGCAGAGGCTTTCGCTTTAAATCTCACGTCGCCAAGAGCCTCTCCTTACACGTCACCGTTGTGCACCTAACCATTTAAGCTTGCGGCTTAACTGCAAAGTCTGATTCTGTCATAGCAATACGAAACGCTCCATAGACGGCCGTTTGAGAATGACATTTGTGGAAGCTGCGCTCGCACTATGAAGGTGTCCCACCGTAATATGATCTGAAATACTGCTTCGCATCTAATGTCAATACGGCAGCCGCTCCAGCTCGCGGGACGCCGCTCTGGGACTCTTTGGAATTCTGGTGACATTTTGGTGGATTGTTTATCCCAGAGATACCTCTCCAATTGCAGGTAATAAAGAAACAAGTCGGGTCAAAGTGATCCGGTGGTGGGGAGGCATGATAAGGCTTGGGTTTTCACGGCGAGCTTTGCTGCTATGAAAGGAAGAAAGAGAAATAGAGCGCCGATCGAGGAAGGAGTGGGAATTCTGGAGCGGTCTCGGAGGGTCGCTGGTGTGGGGTTCGTCTCAGGAACGTATTAACATATGAATGAGTTTGAGTCGCGACGGGCTGAGTAATGAAAGGAGGAATAAAAAGTTCAGTTTGGGCAGAAGTAAACTTTTTATGAGACGTATTAAATGACGGAACGGGGGGCTCTTAAAGGCTTTATCATTAACTACAATAATTTCTGCATGTAAAATTTAAATATCTCCGTCATTATTTTATTTTTTATAGATGGTTGCTTGCTTGAAACCATGATGTAGCATTCCAGCTTGATTTCCCTTAGTAGCCTCATTTCTGGTATCATCACATTTTTTTCATTTCATGTTTCATTTAACGTGCATACATCAGAAATATTGATGACCACCGGGTCCTGAGGCCAGTCAGGAAAACCATATCATCCTAGTCTTTGTGTGGACACCTAAACAGCATAGTCAGTGCAGTGCAGGTTAAGCCGGGCGTATTCAGTACGATTTGAGCCCAATTCACACTAATAAATGAGCCTCAGGATTGCAGGGCCGTCTGATGGAGGCAATCCTTTGTCGTTTGTAGCACGGTGTAGGCGGGGTCACGATTGCCGATAAGCAGCCCCCCTACTGTGGTCGGACGATCAAATGGTTGTCTGCTGTGTTAAAAATTTTTTGGCAGGGTTTAGACTCGATCAGTGATGTCAGTGTCTTCTTTTATTACTGTGCCTGTTCGGGGCGGAGCATCTGAGTTGCCATGGCGACGCGGAATGTTGTAATAATTAAGATAATAATTAATAAGTAGTAATAAAGTAGAAAGTGCAGTTTAAGTTAATAAGAAAGGAAAAATTAAAGAGTTTCACAGCTGTCGGAGCGGTGCAATTAGGAGAATGTGAAAAATAAAAATGACATTTTCAGAACGAAAGCCGGGAGTCTTAACAGCCGAGGCACAGCGGCATTCTACAAAACTCCAGTCACGAAACCTAACTAAGCTAGCAAAGACCACATATGGGATTTAATATCCCCAGTCCATTGGTTCTGTTGGTCCAAACACAAACCTTCACACCAGTTGCCTCTCAAGCCTTACAAAGTGGCGGGGGTTCGTCCAAGGAAGTCTCTCTTACATGGGGGTATTTCAGAAAGCGGTCTTCGCAGGAAACTCCGAGTTGGTTAAGCCTGAGATTATGGAAACTCTAGATTTTCTGTTCAAGAAAGCATGATAAATTGAACTTATTCTTTGAAGCTAACCTGCTCGCTGGCAGGTAACTTCAAGGAAGCCCGAGGTCGTTCTCGAATCCTCCTCTACCTGAGCCTGAAGCAGAGCCGTCAGACGTTTGGTTTCCATCAATCATTCGTCACGTTCATTGATTGATGTCAGGAGACGACTGAGAGACCCAGATTCCCGAAGCATTCTTAGATGAAGTATAAAATACCTTCAGTGAGTTCTGTGTCCACCCAGGATTTACGCCGTATTTGTCTTTCATCTTCAGCTGCTTTTGCGTTCGTATTCCTGCGCCTTGTCACGACAATATTCAGAGGAAATACGCTAAAACTAGCAGATACATTCACTCAGCCAAAAATTCCCTCCCACGCTAATTTTGTCTCCTTCTCTGATGAAGCCACGTCTCTCTTTAAAAAGAATAAATTTACTTTCATGAGTGCATTAAAACTTGCTTGCTTAATCAGCGACATTCCCCCAGGACTTTGAATGTCCTGGGGGAATAATTATTATCATTATTATTTGACAATATGTTAGGCGAAAAAATGTTGTGCATACACACATGCTGTATATATAATATATATATATACTGTATATATACATTTTTTTAATTGCATATTCAAAACTGGCATGTATAGGAGGTGTAAACCTTTTATTTTTGTTCACTCATTAATTCTCCGTAACCACTTATCTTGTTTAGGGTCGCGAGGGCTGGAGCCCATTCCTGTAAACAACTCATGTTTGCATTCATTCTTATGGGCAATTTAGACTCACCAACTCACCTATGTTGCATGTTTTTGGACCGTTGGATGAAGCTGGACTACCCGGAGTTTTGTTACACAATCACATTCTGCCTCTGCCTCTGATTTTCACCGCATTCCAAAATAAGACAGTTAGAGCGGAGCTGTCCATGGTGCTGAATCTTTAGGACAAAACAATGGCCACTGTGTTGAGCAGGGACAGTGGGGACACTGAAGAATTCCTGCTTTGTCCTCTAGATTTCCATTCTGGTTTGGGCCAACCTTACGTGTCTCGCTGCTCTAGGAGGGAGTAATGCATTGCATCTCTGGGTGGCGGGCTCAAACACGTGAGCTGGCAACATTTATCCTCGAATAATTTCAGTTTTGGTGAAATTGCGCCAGAGGCCCTTATAAAGCGCTTCAACTCAACTACATGCTAACAGCACAGGAGCACCGAGACACAATCTGCATGGTAATGCAGATTGTGTCTGTGACGCAGTGACACAGCGTTTGCCAATGCTCTGCAAATAAGATGCATTCAATTGCACTGGTTTTTGCGTCCACTGAAGCCACAAAATCCTTTTTGTGAATTTGTATGTTGCATTTGAATACCCCGAAAAGCCCCTAATCTCTTGAGTAGCAAAAGCACTAAGAAGAAGCACACATCAAATTCTATATGAATTCATGTCCAAAAACTACTAATTTTCATTAAAAAAGCTCCCCTTGTGAGTGAAATATGAATTACTGGAGTGAGATATGATTTGTACAAACAAATCTCCTGAAGTTGATGCATATGCAACAAATTTGGAATGAATAAGAAGATGATGAAAAAAAAAAAAACGTCCTAAGTGGCGTAAATATGAAATATTTGAGTAAAATATTAAACACTCAAGTCAATTCATAATCACCGCATAATCATCGGTTGGGAAATCATGTCCCAAAAACTGTTGGGAGATAAAACTCCTCCTAGGGTCGCATAAATGCGTCTAGCCGTTCCCAAAATCAATCCAATTCTTCCTCACACTAAGGTCTATGGGAGTATAACATCTGAAAATGATCCATGAGATGATTCCATAATAACCACAACTATTCGGGGATTTTATGGAAAACTTGT
The DNA here is from genome assembly GCA_009660295.1 of Lophius piscatorius. Taxonomy (NCBI): domain Eukaryota; kingdom Metazoa; phylum Chordata; class Actinopteri; order Lophiiformes; family Lophiidae; genus Lophius; species Lophius piscatorius. The sequence continues at coordinate 132,129 of VRLP01001176.1, read as the reverse complement.
TTATTCCACTGCCAATTTGTCTAAAATCATTATTATCATTATTTTAATTTGTCAACAGTTAGTATTCAGAGATGCTCAGGAGCCTCTGGTCATTAGTTTGACTCTCAGCAGGTGAGAACATTCCAATTAGTGTTGCACTAGTTTAGAACAGGCCCACATTCCACAGAACGCTTTGTATCCACAAATAATTACTCAGAAAAAAAATTGATTTCCAATTCTCCTCATTACAACATCTGACAATTAAAAAACACATTCTAAGCCTCCAATTCAAACTATTTCAACATCATGATAAAATAAAGTGTTTACTGATAGCATCAATCTGAAAATCCAGAATCAATTGTCTCAGAGGATGAAACCAGGATTAGATCAGATTCATGAAACAACACTTCATTACGATTCTAATTCAGGAGGGATGATGTAACGTTTGATAAAACGAAATGAATAAATGGAACAGGAATGAAACAACCAGCAACCCTCGACACAAATTAATTTCCCGGAAAACAGAGGCAGAAAGAAGATATTTCTGTCATGCCTGTTAATTCCACCTATTGTCAGTTTAATGCAAAACTGAGAAAAACAAAACCAATTTGCAGGATAAATATAATAACACTAAAATCGACATGATGTTTTATGTAAAACCGTTGAACATTTTTTGAGCTGTGCTCCACAAACTCTCATCTGAGACAAATCCCACTCACAGAACGAGCCGATATTCACCGTGTAACCCTGGAGAGAAAAAAAACAACCACAGCACAAACAGCCAAATTACACGTCAGTGTTTTGGTTGTTAGAAAGTTTCGCTTGAAAAATAATAAGTGGTTTTGGAGATCTGCTACACACCAGCCGACACAATGAGTCATGGAAAAGAATATTAAAAACAGAAATCCCTTAATAAGAAAAAGAACCGTCACATGAGAGAACTCATTCCTATGTCCCGCCCCCTCTCTTCATGTGTGGCGCTGGAGAAGAGCGGCTCTGATAGCTGTATTGTCAGCGGATTTGAAAACACACCACTGTTTGAAAATTGTTGTACAGTGTATGACTTTGTGATCAAATCAAATATCCGTCATGATATTTATAACATAATAGCAATGTAAAAATAATTATCTTAAAGAAAGACAACCTTTGCATCTATGCAATAAGTCTCTTTTTTTTTCGATATATAAAAAATAACCGTATCAAGCCTGTTTTTTTATTTGTAAAGAAATTACTTTCTGATTTCTCACTAGGCCTACGCTGTCAGCACTGACAGCAAGGGTGAATCCCATAGAAGTCCCCAATCCCCAGCGTTGTACAAGCAATCCCCCTGATTGAGATCAAATTAATGGGAAGTTGTAGCCGAAAAACAGGGTTTTTCATTCAGAAAGCTCCCTCTACTGAGAGACATATGAACTCTAATAGTAAAATATGACATTATACAATATAATATAAGATAAGTCTCATTGGGTCGATTCGTAATCTCCATCTTAAATCGGACCAACAATTAAGAAGTTATGGCTAAAAAACACGGTGTTTTAAACAAAATAGAAAAAGCTACCCTCAGTGATGAAAATGTAAACTATTAGTATGAAATATGATACATATAAAAGACAGATATCTTCAATTTGATAAATATGTGTCAATTATGGGCAAAATAATGATTAAGATTTGTTGTGTTCTAAAAATAGTGTTTTTGTTAAAAATAAATAAATTCCCCCTAGGGGGTTAAATACGAACTATTGGTACAAATTTGGATGAATTCGACCAACTTTTGAGAAATTATGGGCCGAGACTTTTGAAGCTAAAGCTCCCTCTATAATGTAATACCGCTTTTCTCAAAATCAATCCAGTTCTTCCTCACACTTAGTTCTCTGTGGGTGCAAAATTTCTTCAGAAATGATACTTTAAATAGTTTTTGAATTATTGCGAAGGATCAGTGGTGGTGGAGACAATTCCATAATATCCCCAACATTTCATGGTATTTTAAGGTGTTGTATTTTCCACTGCTAATTTCTCTAAAATCTTTTTAGAATTATTCTATCTTGTTTTAGCTTCTTTTTTTTTTCTCAGCTTGTATTCAGAGATTTTCTGGAGCCTCTGGACATGTGACTCTCAGCATGTGAGCACATTCCAACTCATGTTGCACTAGTTAATAACGGGCCCACATTCCACAGATCGCTTTTGATCCACAAAGAATTACTCAAAAAAAACAAAAAACATGTCAAACAGATTTCTGATTGTCCTCATTACATTAACATGTGAAAAAGAAAACTCTCCGGCTGCATTTGAGGCTTTTACCCTCAAAATATTATGGAATCATCATTGCTGAGTTCTATACTCCCATAGACCTTAATGCAAGGAAGAACTGGTTTGATTTCAGACAAGATCGGTTGTATACTTCAAACACTAGGAGGAGCTTCATCTCCAAAAGTTCGACTCCAGGAGTTCTATCTTGTAAATATTCTATTTTATATCACGTTTCACTTTATGTATCGTATTTGAACACAACTTCACATTTCATTTGAGGAGTTTAATAAGGGGAATGCTCGTACAATACAGGGGATTCTGCTGGTTTTCAATGTGGTTCAGAACTTTGACGGTACCCTGTTCCAGAAATGGAGACACTTGATGCCCACAACGGTGACCATTTTTACCAATTGCCTTACAACTCAACACTCAACTCTCTCTTCACCAAAACAGACAGATACAACACCCTCTGTCTCAGGGTCAGTTTTCATTCCACTCCAGAATAAGGCACTAAGACATACTGGAACTTCTTTGCTTGAGGCACCAAGCAAACCAAACCCAAAGGATTCAATATTGATATTAACTTCATACTATTTTTAAAGTATTTTTAATGACATACAGTTTATGTAAAGTTCTGATTAAAGATATTCAGGCCTTCATTTTTAAACGTCAGTGTTTTGACAGTGATTAATGAGTTGGGGCTGGGCTGTATCGAAAGTGAAAGTGTGAATGACTCCTGAGCCTTTTCTTCTCGCAGGGAGGAGAAATGCATTTTGCGGCTCAAGGTCAAAAAGTAAACTGAAAGTATGTAGTGTTCTGTAGAATCTGGGCTTCACCACGACCCTTTTAATTTGAAATGCAGCTCAATGAGAAGTTCTTATCTGTGCAGGACGGGAAGGACGACATGAAATAACTCAGCACTCACGTCAAAGCAGGAAAAATATTGGTGGAACTAATGGCATTAATGAGGGCTCAATTCCAAGTGTTTAATTTGTGCGGTAAATTACGATGTCGTGGAACACGGATATAATGCCGTTCTGGCGGGTCGGATGCAGTTGGAAACTCAGGGAACTCGTAAAGAATCTTCAGACTGTGAAGTGGATCAGACAAGGTCTAGATGCTGGCTGTTAAGACCAAACAGAACCAGACTGTTGTCTCAACAGAGCGTTATTTATCTCCATGTATTACCTCCACCAAGGATTTTCTGTCCTGGTGCCAGTTGCTCCCAACAAAGGATAGATTCAAATTTAGCAGAAATGTACAAGGTCCTCGAAAGCTTGATTTTAGACTCTGAATAAAGAACCACTTTTTTTTAAGAGCTTGATATGATATACAAACAAGAAATATACCGTTTAAAATTGATTCCATACGGTCGCAGCGCGATGCTATGGGCTATAGCTAGTTCGAACTAAGCCTCATTAATTAAATTGTAAAATTATAACACATAATTACAACAATTAGAAACGATATCATGGAGGCGCATTGCATTTCCTAAATTAAAAACATTATCCGTAATTACGAAAAAAAGCATCTCATAATTACGATCTGTATTCTGTATATATATTACGATTAATATCTGTCCGTTACCGGCCGTATGACTCACTCTTGGGTTCTTAATCATCAACAATCAGTCGTAAAAATGAGGGAAAATGAACTTAATTAAATACTTAAAAAAATTAAGTAAATTATAAAATGGAAAATGGAAATGAAGACATAAAAGAAATATGGAGGTAATCAGCAGAATGCAGTGTTTTTCAGCCACTCTACATGATAAACAGTGATATATAAATTACATTATTTGCTATTCTGACTAGGGAATATAAAAGCAGGCATCCTCAGTCAGAGTGATGGAAAAATGAATAAGACCCATTTTGCAACGGGCAGAAACCTCGACCAGATCCAAGACTCAGGGTGGATGGCCTACTGCCAGGAACGGTCGGGTTTGAAAAAAAAGAGACAGAGAGACAGAGAGAGAGAGAAAGAGAGAGACACGGGGGAGGAGAGATACAGGCGGGGGGAAAAGCAGCAAAGATATCAGCTATAATCCAATTTCTTCAACCGCTCCACGGTCGGGCCGCGGCAGCAGGGATCCCAGGTTGATAATAACATTAATATTAACGTAGCATATAGTGATAGCTTATGGGAAAATACTATACAATAATAATAATAATAATAATAATAATAATAATAATAGTAATCTTATCATGAGCATCTTTTGATCAGTGGACCTTGAGTAGGTCCACAGCAGCAGATGCAGTCACCAACCATGTGACCTTAAAGGGAAGAAGTCAAGTTTGTAACATGCAATAATCCGTTAACTGGATTAATATCCAGTAACATGCAATAATCCAGTAACATGGAATAATCCAGTAACATGCATTAATCCAGTAACATGCATTAAAGTGAGAGGTATGTATGAAGAGGGACTGTGAGAAAGGAAGAGAGAAAAGCTCGGTGCATCATGGGAGATCCCCTCAGCAGTCTAAACCTATGGCAGCAAAGTTAATTGCTACATGCAGGTGCATTAATGTCCGACATTCATACAATTATATAATACAATACGATATGTTAGATATGAATATTCATTACGTGATTAGAACTATTGAGAGTTCATTAAATACTTTGGAGGGGATTCAATCAATCAATCAATCAATCTTTATTTATATAGCGCCAATTCACAACAACAGTTGTCTCAAGGTGCTTTCCAGAAAGAGCAGTTCTAGATTTAGGCCTTTTTTTTGCAGGTCTTATTCCTAATATAGATACAAATATATGATGGTTTTAATTACTTGTGGTTTTTGAAGATAAGTTAACATACTGAATTAAAGTGTATACTTGTACTTAGGGAGACATAGACAGGTTTCTGCATCCGCGCAGTTAAGTTTCTAATATTCTGTTGAGTGTTTGCTTCAGAACTGAGTTAATGCGGCTATAAAACAGATAAGCCCATTCAGCTTTCCTTTAATTTGCGCTCTGGAAACGAGCATCGAAAATTGCAAGCTATTAAACCTGCGCTCGTGGGAACGTATTCAACGAACTTACGGCTGAAGGGGGCTCCCCGCCGGCTGAGTGAGATGGTGATTAACGCCTAACAGTACAAATGTCATCCGCTGTTTACACCTCATGTTCCTGATCATAAATTGAATTTTTAAGAATTCATAACCAGTATTTCAGAAAGCTCTAAGTCCTGTATGGATGCAAATTGTGTGCTGGGCATGTACGATGCTGGGGGAGGGGAAACATCAGAGTATACCCACTACAATAAACAAGACTACACTGCGGATCTTCACGAGACGGCTGGTTTTATCATTCGCTTGGAGAATAAGGCGTCGCCCCGTTATGAAGACGTTTGAGCCTGATTTTCTTTTTCTTTATATTAGCTGCTAACCGCTAATAGCTGTTTTTAAGTTTTCTGGCTGTAGGCCACCCAAAACTAAACTTCCATAAAAAACCCACAACCCCGTCCTGTCTTTCCGCCTTGTGTTTATACAGACTCGTCCCAATTCACCTCTGTTATTACCTTAGAGACAGAACAATATGGAAGCCTCCATTAGGCCTCCATTGTGTTCATACAGAAAAAAGTACAGCAAAAAAGGCTGGAGAACATTCCAGGTTCAAACAGTGAAACAGTCCAGGTTCGTAAAGTGAAACAGTCCAGGTTCTTACAGTGCAGCAGTCCAGGTTCTTACAGTGCAGCAGTCCAGGTTCTTACAGTGCAGCAGTCCAGGTTCAAACCTTGAAACGGTCCATGTTCTTATAGTGAAACAGTATTTTATTTCTGCTCTTTCCTGACGCTCTCACGAGTGGCTGTGTTGGATCAAACACCTTCATCACTAGTTTCCTGTGAGGTTTTGTTTCATGGAGCGTTCTCTGAGCCCAATCGCTTTTTACCTCCACATGTGAATCTTTACTCTCTGTCGCTCAGATTCACCGGTGAGATGAGGTGTGAAAGCAGCAGCAGTTCCTTCAAACACCGACGTGAGCCGGTCTGCCGCGATCCATCGCTGAGGGACGGTCTGCCACCGCTCCGACGCCGCGAACAGCATTTGCATGTCGCCTCGAGTGTTTTACTTTGCCTTTAGCTGCGAGTAAAGGTGCAAAAATCTTCATTTTGAAGTCTGGGGCTAAATACATGACAGCAGAGCAGGTGCTCCGGAGGGGGCAGAGCTGAACAGGAAGTAGCACAACACAGAGTTGTCTCGGGATGAGCACTTCCTGCTGCGTCATAATCCAGGTCACTTTTAGGTTCTGATGATGTCCGTGGGTAAGATGGAAAATATATTTTTGAAAACCATGTGGAAGATGTGTGTTATTATTATTGTGTTATTATTATTATTACTATTATTATTATTATTATTATTATTATTATTGTTATTGTTATTGTTGTTATTATCATCATCATCATTATTATTATTATTATTATTATTATTATTATTATTATTAATGAAACATTTAAAAGGAATTCTATTAAAGTTGCAGTTTTCAATATTATAAATGTATTATTATAATATTTCCAAATTCAATTTATCTATTATTTTTTAATATAACATAGGAATTCCTGTAATATTACAAATCATTCTTTCAAAATTATAAATGAATTATTGAAAACAACAAGTTCGACTTCATGCATTCATTCTCGTCAAATCAAAATGTTACTTAATCCAATATAATTATAGTAAAAATACAATTACTTAATAACCAAAATAGATTTTGATTCTTGTATAATGAAATTTTTTTTTGTAATGTCACAAATTTATTCTTATTATAAAATACAAATTTATTTTTATGGTATTGCAAATTAGAAACAAATTATTCAATGTTGCAAATTAATTCTTATAATATCACCAATCAATTATCATAATTTTACTCATTAATTCTTAAAATAATTCTTACGAATGAGTTATTCTAAACTATAATTTCATTCTCATAATACCACAAGTAATCCAAGTCACTATTGAAAAGTAAAATGAAAAATTAAATGCTGTTATCTTACAAATTAATTTTTCCCTCATGGATAAATAAAAAACATTATTAATTATGGAATATTACAAATTAATATTTGAAAAAGAAAAAATGTATTCTTATTATTATTATCAGATCAATAAAACCATGAGCGATTCAATGCCTTTCGTTAAAAATCTCCTCCTCTCCCTCTAACAGATAATCTAACGACTGACCTCATAAGTATTCCTGGCAGCTTCGGCCACCGGAGCAGCGTGGCTCTGACCTGGATCTGCTCCCAGCCGTCAAACTATGTTCACTATCGGCAACTGAGGACATGCAGACAGACATCGGCCGCTAAGCTGAGCCATTAGTCCTCGACATGTAGACAACTCCTCCCCCCGCAGCCTTTGGAGGGCGAGAACATCAAGCACACATCTAATCCTCAGTCTGCTGCCTCAGGTGGAGATCTGCCTTAGACCTCCCTGCAGTGATGTAACTGCAAACTGGGACCTCCGCAAAGGAAGATATGTTTTCACTCCTGTGCTTTTGTCTTCTTGTTTGTTTGAAAGTTCGAATCTTTATTTGGTTGTTCTTTTGGCAAACCCTAGAAGTGACTAAATGATGGTGACGTTACTTGTTTCACTGCATTTAAAAGAAAAATAATAAGCCGTTTGATGTTTCTTGGGGGCGGAGTTGGCAGCTTGGTGGGCTAAACATAGACGCTAAAGTGAAATCAATCATCAATCATCAATTTTATCCGCTTTACCTTTGGTTATAATGTTTTGGCCGATTGTTGTATTTGCTGTATTGAAATTTTGAGCCCCTATTTCTCAGTGAAAAATGTGTGCCCCTTGACAGAACCATGCTAAAGAGTAAGGGGCCAAGGACAAAGCCCTGGGGGTTACCATGGGTCAAAGGGGAGACCGAGGAGAAGGCATCAATAGGGTTATTGGGAGTTAGATTCAATAAATAGAATTTTTGGGGATTATTAAAGAATATGAGAACATGAGTTACTCAAACATAGCCATTTAAGTAACTATATAAAGACATGCTTTACCAAAAGGTAGAGCTAATCTCATTAAAATTTACTATTCTTCTATGAAATACAAAATTTCAAACGAAAAGTTATTATTATTTTATTTTTGCTTTTTTAAAATGGTGTTTGACCAAACAATCTATCATATTCTGGTAAATTTAGGCCATCGAAGATATTCCCTAAAGAAATGATATATGTAAAAAAAAGAAAAGAAAGAAAGTTATTTTTTTGTTTGGAGAGGACATTAGAGGGTTAAATCAAACCACCGCGGGAAACCTGTGCGAGGAAGCGGGTGGTGGCAGTTGCAAACGTGCTGACATTCTCCCTCCATGGCAGCAGAGGTGACCTTGAGGAGGAAGGCAAGGCGTCGTGTTTGGGAGGGGGATTGAGGTAGAAAGGACAGGGGCGAGGAGGAGCCGATGCCAGCTCTCCACTGCAGTCTGTCAGACTGTTATCAATGCTGCTGAGCTACATTTGTGGGTGCGGCGGGGGATAGGGGGGTTGGGACTGGGGCGGGGATGCAGTGCAGGGAGGCAGACACTGATGGAATAACCACAGAAAGCAGGGAACAGAAGGGAAACCAAGAGGAAGGGGGGAAGGAGAGGAGGATGTATTGGTGGGAAAGGTGGTTCCAGGAGGTAGTGACCATGTGGGGAGGAAGGATGGTGCGTCCCCATCCCCCCACCCCCCGGTGTCCGACTGTCAGCCCCACTATAATGAAGTTAAATGAGGGCAGCAGAGAACGTTTTGGGAAACAGGTGATCACTGCCGGGCAGATGAAAAGGTTCTTCACGTGATTGACAGACTGCAGAAGACGCAGTGCCGGCTCAGTCAATCAATAACTCCTTTCCTCTCGGGTCGAAACCCTTCATCAGTGGCCCCAATCTCTGACCTGACGGGGGCCTCGCTCCATGCGTCACGGCGATGAAAGGAAAAGTCACCTTCTGTCTCATTATCTCGATATCTTTAAAGATGGCCTGGTCTTGGAGCAACAAAAGAGCGTTTTCCTGCCTTTTCATTCTTTAATGGAGCGACTTCTGGTTTGCTACTGGCGGGCCGGCCGGACTTTTCATTATTTATACTGTACAGCTCCGAGTTCGGAGACAAGGTGACGGGCGGAGACGGCGAGATAGCAAAATGTAGTTTTCGTCAGTTCCAATATTTGAACAGGCTCCAAAGTCAAATGATGGAAGATTGTCGGAACGACTTCTTAAAACAAATCAGCGGCACTCACATAAGTGTAGGAAGGGAAAATTAAATAAAACATAGGTGGAATAATCGGATAGGAGTCTGAGGAGCCAGAGCAGCTGTCATTTCCTGCCTCCTGGTGCCTTTTAATTAGATAGCTTAACTGAGGAGGTTATATGTTTTCACTCCTGTGTGTATGTCTTTGGCTATTGCCGCCTTTGTTCCTTTCATCCCTTTGATGTTCCTTTGGACGTGGAGCCGGGGCCTCAGTTTCAACAGTTCTTTTGATTCCTTTGATGTTCCATTATGGGGGGAGCTGGGAACTCAGTGGGCTGAACAGAGATGCTGAGGTGGAAAGCGAAGGTGGCGAGCGGCTGCAGCATATTTGAGAGGTACTCAGAGAGTTGTTGGAGTTGTCGGTAGATTTAGAGGCTGGCAATAGCACAGACATGAATGAATGTAGGAATCTGAATAATTTTTTCCCAACCCTAGGGTTCTGTTGTGATTGAGTTTTACCTCGAATCAATACATGTACACCAAATTGGGACTAAATTTGATCAACGCAATATGATCCATGAAATACTTTTTCAGTTATCGCTTTAACACGATGGATTGGCGACGGTGGCGATGACGAATACATAATAGTCTTAACTTTTTGGGGATATAATTACAAGAAAATACATTTAACTTTACTGCAACTGAGTCTAGATCGAGTCAGTGACACAGGATCCTTGTATCCGTATTTAGGTATAACCTTTGAAAGTGATCCATGATACAAAGGATTTGTGGCGGCGATGATGACTACAAAATAAGCTCGACTTTTTGGGGACATAATTAATTAAATAGTTCATGCTGGTTCCGGTAGACACGTGTCGGCACGGAGATGTATTTTGAAAATTTGCATTTGCTAGAATTTTCAACTTCAAATTGGATTAAATCTTGCTGGATTGTGCCCCCTCTGGTTGGATTCCCTCACACCATGACTCAGCGCCATGCTAATCAGTTCAAAGAAAAGTTTCTTGCAGAAGATTCTCTCTCCCACGCTCTCGCTCTTAACCACTCTCACTCGCTCTTTGCCTGATTAGCTAAATCACCGTAAAAGGAGCGAATCACAAAAACAATCAAACCACAAACGAGGCTCTGCCAGTGAGAGCCAGACGCCGCACCAACCAGCTAAATATTTATAACTGCATCCAAGCTTGTCAAGTTGAGTCGGACGGGTCGAAACAAAGCGTCTCTCTCCTCTTAGCCTTCTAATTACATTCTCATTGGGATCAGGGCCCGATTTGCAGCAACAACACGGCGGGCAAAGGTCTTCGACCATGCATCAGAACGACGCAGCGGAAGCGATGACGTCCCGTTATAGTTGCGTGGAAAATCAAATCCATAGTTTAGAGGAGGAGCCGTTTTTTCCAGAGACTGTGTTCTTTGTTCCGTCCCTTTCTCATCCTTAATCTGTCATCCATCCAGCAGGTAGGAGGAGCCTCACTCCACTTGTTCCATTAGCGTTAGTGCTTATAATATATTTCATTATGGGTCGTTATTTGAGAAGAATATTGCAATATGCTCTGGATAGCTTCCATCCAGAATTGTTAATTAATTAAATGAATGGTGGGGCCACGAATAAATAAATAAATAAAGAACCGAAATTAGCATACCGTAATTGCATGTCACTCCTGGTTATTCTGCTCTTTGAACTGAAGGATGGGTGGCTTCAGAGCCACGGGCTGTATTGGAAAAGAGCTGCACAAACACAACAGTCAGAGACAGGCTGGTTGAGCTCCATGGATTCATCTACGGTACTGGAACCTCTCGGCCCAGATTGAGGATTTGGATCGGCTGTGCTTTACTCAATCACAGCTCAACAGGATGAAACGATATCGGTCAGTGGACCGTCCTAATGACGCATTCCTGAGGTCCAGTTTAAGTGGTGATGCTCAGGGAGAATGATATGACCTTGATATGAAAGACCCCGACCCTCAAAGCCTAAAGTCACCGTGAAGTAGAGACAAGCATTTCAAGCACTAATCTGTATTTGCTTTAATCAGTTATATATTGTAAAATCTGTTGACTTAGATCAACTATAAATGGTTCAAATATACCTTTTGCTGTTTAGTCAACTCAGTTGTTGTTGTCTGGATGGTTGGTTTGTTGAATGGTTGGTTAGTTGGCTGGTTGGATAGTTACTTTGTAGAATGGTTGGCCGGATGGTTGGTTTACTGGATGATTGGTTGGTCGGTGGCTAGGTTGTTTGTAATTGTTGTTTGTTTGGATGGCTGGTTGTTTGGTTGTTTGGTTGGTTGGTTGGTTGGTTGGTTGATTTGTTGGTTGGTTCGGTGGATGGTTGGTTGGTTGGATGGTTTGTTGGTTGGTTGGTTGGTCTGCTGGATGGTTTCTTGATTTGTTGGATTGTTGGTTGGCTGGTTTCTTGGTTGTTTGTAATTGTTGTTTGTTGGGATGGATTGTTGTTGGTTGATTGGATGGTTTGTTGGTTGTTTGGTTGAAAGGTTGTTTGTAATTGTTGTTTGTTTGGATGGGTGGTTGTTTGGTTGGTTGGATGGTTTGTTGGTTGGTTGGTTGAATGGTTGGTTGGTTTGTTGGTTGGATGGTTGATTGGCTTGATTGTTGGAATGAGTAACCACCTGTCACCACTAGGGAGCACTCTGACTAGAGCTGAATGATGACAAATGGACGTGTTCAGGTCCAAACCAATGGTGGAACCTGGCTGTTAGAGTTACCTGAATGAAACATTTTTCATGAAATAACGTCATGTTGTTCCAAATAAACATGATTACATCATCGAGCACTCATGAACTCATACAATCATGTTTGTCTTGTTTTGTGCTTGCTCTTGTTGCGAACTGTGTAGAAACGTATAATATTCATGATCCTGTTTACATTGTTGGTGCTCCACAGATGTTCTTTGGATTAATTTGATTCAATCAAGTAACTTAATTTATATGGGTTAGATGAACTCCATTTAGCAGCGTGATCCGAATACTGCAAAATTAGTTGGACCTATTAAATAGAGTTGGATTTATTCCAAGTCACTAAGTTAGAAAGGATGTTGACCCAACCCCGGGTATATTAAGTTAAACCAACATGACTGATTAATACTGAAAGAAATCCATTTAATCTTAATTCCAATGCTTTTTTTTTTTCAGTTTTAGTGTTAATTCCTTTTAGTCATAGCTGCTGGAATATTAAGAACAATATTTCTCTGTGAAATGCGGCCGGCAGTAAAAGTCTTGATTGTCTGATATAAATTCTGCTCTATTTTAAAATCTTACCGCTTCCAGCTGACACATGATAAACAACTCGTTGTTGTTTTTTTAAACCTTTGTTATGTCGCCAAACGCTTCCGCATCCAGATGGCAGCGGCGGTAAGACAGCTAAGGCTAAATAAAGACATGTTAAATGAGTGAGGAATTGCGACTATCCTTGCTGGATTTATGGGCCCGTTAGACTCTGAAACGAGCTTTAAAATGTGAAATGATGCCTTCGCTGCCTGATTAGTAGCCATTCCTGCCGAAATTAAGTTGGCTGTGACTGTGAATACTGAGCTGCAGCTTCCAGAGAAGCACATTACTTTCCTTTTCTCCTCTGCTGAAGTGGCCTTTTTTTAAGAACATCAGTATCGTTGGAGAAGATCAGACCGTGTATGGCACCAGCTCCATCACGACTCCCATTGCCTGGCCTGGAGACAGATTTAAGAGACAAAGCCAGGCGGGATGTCGGTAAGAAAAAAAAAGGAGAAAGGTGGCTTTTTGCAGGCACCTAATGAGGATAAGGGGAAAGAAATAGAGTCTTTTCTTCTCCTTCCTGACTCCTTGAGATGCCTGGGCAGGGGTGATAAAGACGGCATGAAGAAAGCGTTCTCTCTTTATGGCGCTGGTTTCCGCCCGTGAATGGAAGCTTCCGTGTAGAAAAGTTTAAATGTGACTGGCCTGCACTGATGGACAAATGGGCTGGAACGAACTCCAGCTGCTTTTTCTGTAGCTATTGATCACGACACGCCGTCCGCTGAGCCGAGGCAAAGAGCAGACGGATGCTTTTGCTCAAACTGCTGCGGCTTTCACTCCTCTGCTATAGTTTAGTTTACTGATGTTCTGCACCAAGAACAAGTGGCTGCACAGAGCTAACAAGGCCACCAGGGGGCTCCATGGAGCACATGCGGCACAAATACATGCTAGGTTCACACATTCACACTCATGTTCACCATGTGATGCAGAATAGATAGATAGATAGATAGATAGATAGATGGATAGATAGATGCATAGATGGATAAATGGGAAAAGAGTTCGATCTCCAATGACATATATATATATATATATATATATATATGTATTTTAAATAGATCACTTGCAGATGTGTAATAGTCTAATTAGAGGAACAAACTTGGCGTGTAGTGAGGTAGATGAACGGTTGGTTATAGAGTTCAGGGTTTTAGACACAACAAAACACAACGGGTTAGATATTAATAGTGTGTCATGGAAGTAATATAAATATCTCCTTTATTCTCTTTTTTATTCTCCTTCATGTGACATAATCGGACATATTGTTGGGAAGTAATGGTAAAAAAAAACAACCTGCTTTTTTTTTTTTTTAATAAAAACGCCTCTGGTGAATAAAATATGAACTATTAAAGCGAAATATGATATAAAGAAGATAGATCCTGGTCTGGGCTGGGAAATTTTGCAGGAAACAGGTTGATTTCGGAGAACGAGCTCCCTCTAGTGACAGTGCACCTAACCTTTCCTAATAATTTGTCAAGTTCTTCCTCGAAAATTTGAAAATGATTCATGCAATAGTTTTCGAGTTATTTCCTGAACATAAATGATCTGTGGCGGTGATGACAATTTCATAGTATTGCCTTTACGGGGGATTTAAGAAGAAGAAGAAGAAGAAAAAGTAGAACTTTATGTAGTTTTGCCCTGTCTGATGATGTACAGACGATGTATATAATGTCCACATATCATATAGTTTTTTCTCCACTATGACTCTGATAATACGCTACATGACAGATAGTAATGGTTCAGATAGAGCACATATGTCGAACTCAAGGCTCCCAAAGAATTCAATCTGGTCCCTGAGACGATATCTAATTTCTATAATCCCTGGCCTGCTGGTAAACATCACAAACTCCAGTGATTCTCAAAATCCCAGAATGCACTGTGATAGCCAGCACGTCAACCAAGAGCGAGGGCTGTTGTGTTGAATACAGAGAACACATAAAGTTGCTTACATTTAATGTGAAATGCACCTGTATGTGCTGGTGCTCTTGGCTGCAGGAACAGATAAGAGGAGCAGCAGTCTATTTTTACATTTTTTTATTGTGGCAGAAGAAAGAGATCGTCCCAGCCATACCAAGGGTTATTTAAACTTCCTATTTGTTGATATTGTTATTGAAAAAATGACTTTAGATGTGACATGGAACCTGAAAAGTTCCTTGCTGTTTTTGATGCCTGTGAATAAAAAACCTTTATTTTCTTTGAAAATGATTCTGTAGAACTCTACTTGTACAGAGGGAGACATAAAAAGATTAATTATGCTGATCTATTTTTGAAATTCATATGTAATTTGACTTTTTTCTGTTCCCTTGGATTGTTCAGAATTTTATAAAATGAGTGAATAAAATGAGAATAAACTTTCGTAATACCTCAGATTTTTTACGAAAACAACTGTTTTTCTGACTCAACTTAATAACAGTCAGTCCAACTCAGTTCAAATTTGGTGCAAATGAAATAATATAAAGAGATCTAAACTAGCAGAAATCCTATTTCAGTCAAATAGTTTATATTTTACTCACTAAGTAGAGCTTTTTTCATGAAAAAACAGTTTCTTTTAACCCAACTTCTTAACTTTGGGTCTGATTTAGTCCCAATTTACCTGATATGAACCGCACCACAGAAAAATAACTTTTATTGTCATATTTCACTCTAAGAAGGGGCTTTTTTTTAGCCTTACTGATCATGATGAGCAGTAGCGTTACTTGGCAGAAACTCGGGGTCTGCAGTGCAAAAGAAAGGACTTCTGGAAAAGTAAACCCCGATTAGCCGACAGATCACTGCAGTCCCTTCCACTCACAGTCACCTTTAACATTCTCCTTGTAAACGCGCCGCATGCAGAGCTACAGGTGCTCCGCTGTCGCTTTCAATTAGACGGCGGCTATCCAAATGTAAAGGTCCGTTAAGCAAGTGTCAGGACATCATTAGCAACGGGTCCAACTGCATTATGCTCAGATGCCCAAATCGTTATGGCCGGCTTGGACACAGCACACAGAAATATAGGGTGTCAAAGGAGGGTAAACAAAACTTCACTCAAACATGCATCAAATTATCCATCTACAAAAAAAAAAGGATTGTTTTCTCCAAGAAAGTTTGAATGTCTGGCTTTGAGTACAGCAGCAGGGCTGTAGAAGGCTTTAAGTGCTTTACCAGCCGGGTCCCACACAAGAATCGATAGTGCTGCTCGTTTGTCGGAACCCAAAGAAACCACACTCAAAAAACTAAAATTATTTAAAAAAAATAAAATAAAAATGTCCATTCATTTGGATAAACATAATTTCAACATAAACAAAGTAATTAACCTGGTGTCATATATATTTGTAATTAAAAGACAAAAGAAGCAAGTAAAACTCTTATGTGTGTGTAATAGTTCTAATAAACCTTCAAATACATTTCTCCTTCAAAATTATGTTATCCCCTGAAAATTATATGTGAACCAATCTCATGGACTGTAACCAGTTTGATCCGGGTCGCTCTTTAATAAAACTTTTCTATTTTTATTTCAACCTTTTTTTTCATATTTCTCAACTGATTACACTGAATGGTTTTCACAAAGATCTGATTTATGTTGATTTTATGAAATCTGAATACATACATTTTTCAAAATATGACTATATAATTGACATCAAATAGATGCAAGTGCTTAAACTAAAACTATGCAATGATTACATTTTTTGAGTGCAGTTCAAGCGACAGATTGAAGCAGGAAGAGAATGTGCGGCGTGGGATAATTACTGTCAGAGATGCAGACAACAGAAAAAAAGTCACAAACTGTCAAAATGCTCGACTTCCAAAGACAACAGATCCAAACCAGATTTCTCTATTTCATAAATTATGATAAATCGTACACAAAATACAAAACAATGCACTGACTAGTCCTGTGCTGTAGTCCCCCACAAACAGTGTATACCCTTTAAAATGCCCCTAATCTCCCTGATTGAACTCCTCAGATTAAATCGGACCCATTAACAATCTCAAACAGTCCCTATGGACTCGACCTAACTGTTTCTATGAAGTCAGCAGTCTGCTCTTAGATCAGATCCCATAGTGACTCCATAATGAAAATAAATATAGTTCACTAGTTTTTCGGATTTTATTTCTCAGGGATAAAATAAGATTGATTGATTTCATGTTTTCGAAATCAGAGGAGCTACATGTAGACACAATTGAACTGATTGTAGAATTGACAGTAAAGAGTAAAATCTACCTCTACTTTGTCTTCTTTGGTTATACGGTTTAGCTTGGCGGTAAGACCATTCATCCCTTAACACAAACGTTCATGCAGTGGAAGCAGAGGCTACCAAGCAAGGGATCATAAATGAATATTCGGAAACACAGCTTCTTTTAGAACTTTAGCCCCAATAAGAGCAGATGGATACTGTCTTAAAGGTGCAGTGTGTCAAATCTAGCGCCCTCCAGCAGTGAAGTTCCAGATTGCAACCTATAAGACACCTCCCTCCCCGAGCATGGCGACAAGATCCACAGTGGCCTTCAAGGGTCAAAATGATGTCATCGTCTATGAACATTTCGTCAAGGCATCAAGTATCCTGTCAAGTGTGACGTTCCTCTAGAATCTAGAGGAATCTCACGCTTGCTTTAACCCTTTAATATCCTGTCCAAGAAAAAAAACTATGGAAAAATGATTCCTTTTGCATATTTTATTTATTTGTGGCATTTTTTATTTTATTTAATAGCAATACAAACGATAAATTATTTGATCAAGCATATTTTAAAAAATCAAACTCATAAAATTATTTCAGGATGAAATTTTGTATTTCAGGGAAAATAGCCAATTAGAATAGCTAATAGCTAACTTTTTGGCAAATGTAAATTTGTCCATTTTTAGATTTTCAAGATACATAAAATGGCGATTTCATGCTCTTTCACTTTATCTTGTGCTAAAGAAGAAGTCCGATCCTCCATTTGTCAAAAGCTGGGCTCTCAATAACATAGAAAACTTCTCCCAACACAAACTACTTCTTTAGTTCTAGTTCTTCTTCAGTGATTTTTTTGGAGGCGAAGCGTCCAAAAAAACAACAACTAGATAAAGCTCTTCTCTTCTCTTAAGCCAGAGTTCAGTTTGTCTTTTATAGGTTCCTGTACAAACGGGGCAACGCAACAAGTTTATACAAAGGGCTCAAAAGATTCGGTCTTATCTTCAGCTGATGAAAACACAAATAAAAACAAAATTAGGAATATTACATTCCATTCATTCCAAAAGGTAGCTCTACATTTCTATAGACTGCACCATAAAAACGGCTGGATGACTTAACCCTTAATGCAAAATCCTATTAGGTAAGCTGCATTAAATTAAATCTCCTGTTGCAAAACATGCCGTCCAAATTCCATTACTTTTTTGTTCAGGCTCCGTTGAATCCTTCACATCCCACAATTCTCATTTTGGGCTGTCACCCAGCTAACTTTCTATTGACTTTAGTGTAATTATAAGTAGTTACATTTCTGTAAAGACACTTATAACGAGATACAGCGACGTCAAAGAGGAATCCGTCACTGAATGCATTAGCAGCCGTCCCCTCGGTCTTCAGCCGTCGTGTTTTTTGCCTTCTGGCTTTTAACCTTCCACTCTTTTTTAAAGACACACCCATTTATTAATGATGAAATTCTTGCTGTGCAACTTTTCTAACAGATTTATAAGCGCCCAGGCCAGTGCATTTGTACGGGAGACGCCGAGCTAAATGCTTGTTATAGTTGTTAACATTTACAAAAGGATGACCTGTAAATCAAAAAGCCTGTAAAGCGCCGCAGCGATAAAAAGAAGAAAAAAAACTCTCTCTATTAAATCTATTAGCGATATAAAACAGCTGTCAAATGAAAACCTTGCAGCCTCAAATTAATCTTGTTTTCTGGACGGCGGTGAAGCTCGCCCTTTAAATCACGCTGGAAATTTACATTTGCCAAAAAATTTAGGTAATCTAATTAAAATCTGCATTTTTCCCTGAAATACAAAATTTCATCGTGAAATAATTTTATGAGCCTGATTTTTAAAACCTGCTTAATCAAATGATTTATCGTTTATATAGATATCAAAATAAATAAAAAAAAAAAACTAAAATAAATATATAATTTTTCCATTGTTTTTTTTCTTTCTTGGTGTTATTAAAGGGTTAAAAAAAAGTCCAACAGGGTTTTTTTTTTTTTTCATAAAACCGCTAACCGTTCGCATTGGATCTGAAACGAAAGGCAGGCGGACAACGGCGGCCTCCTTCTGTCTTTCCTCTGAGCTCCGGGAGGAATCGAGCAGAGCAAAGTGAAAAGCAGCGGGATGTTTTGAAATGGATTAATCATCTCGCCGTTTGAGGTTAACAGCCTGTCGCCCGGCTACCTTATCAGACGGCCAAGATCGATGGCACAAACACTTCTGCTCCCCGAACAACCTGCAGTGTGACTGGACCCTGAACTGACAGCCAAATAAAATCATTTCCCAGCAGCTCCTGAAGCCGTTTCAAACTCATTTGTCTTCCGAATTTCAGGCCGTGTAAAGAGCAGCATCCATTGACCCGTTTCAGGGAGACTGATATTCTTGTTGGAAGCCAGTCTCAAAAACAAAATGACACCTGGCGCACTAAAAAGGAAAAAAAAACAGAACAGAATCTGAATCTGCATGAAAACAATCTTAAAGTGAAATTGTGTCTCAGAAGAACCAGAACAACTAAGACGCCACGAGATTTTGTGGATCAATGGAACTTTAAATGACAATTTTAACTTTGAGCTACAAACTTCAAAAGAATTATCACCTAGCCCACATCTGAGAATTAAAAAAATTTGAATTCAGGGCTCAAACTCAGAATCGAATCTCTAAATTCTGACTTTATTCTTAGAATTGTGGTTTTATTCTGGGAATTCTGGCGTTATTCTCAGAATTCTGACTTTAGTCTAAATGTGCTAATCTTCCTCCGTACCCCTGGGATCATGTGCTTCACTAGGAGAGTCCACAATCATACAGGACGGACATATTCAGCACTTCTAGATGGACGGATTCTTTAATAATCTTGAAGGAAAAAGAAATCAGGAACAAGTGCAACTTTACTCCTACGCCGAAAAAGAGCGTGTGTCTCTGTGAGGGAGGGGCTTACAATAATGAGGGAAAAGAAGTGGAGTTTAAGCATCCCTGAAGCTGGAGTCAGTCTGGAGTACACATGAGCGGAGGAGCTGTGTCTGCCGGCAAAAAATAGAGAAGTCTTTCACATAGTAATGATTGAAGGCGGGTTGCAAATTGGCAAAGTTTGCCTTTAAGTAGATCATCTTTTTCAAGACCAACCAGACATCAATATGTGTCGTGGGAAGTCTGCTACCATCGCAGCTGAGTGCCGAGATCATGTCTCTGTTTCCCTGACATTAATTGTCTTCACATCACTTGGTTAGACGCCGAGCGTCTCCGGGGAAATCAAACATGGTCTCTGCTGAAGCAGAGGGGCCTTTTGTTGTGGAGCTAGGACTTAATAAAAAAAATAGAAAACTTCGGTGAACCTCGGTAAGATGGAACTACGCAACGAAAAAAACATCTCAAATGATGATTATTTCAAGATTCACTTTTTGCATTCTCACACAGGGAAATAGATTTAGCTTTAACAGACTTAGACATAGCAGGTCTATACTCCCGAAAAGACCCCAATCCCCTTCCTTGTACAAGCAATCCCCCTGATTGAACTTCTCAAGCTAAATGTGAAGTTATGTCCACTGAAAGACATAGTCTTTCTCTTAGGAACCTTCTAGAGAACAAATTTAAGAAAATACTAAGATATTGGTGAATGAGGCTCATTTGGTTTATTGCAAATAAGCCATAACTGTGTTGTGTGTTTGGTGAATTCAGATTTTATGCTCTTTCACTGCTGCCATTAAACCTTTTTATTTTGTGAGTGTAGATAACAATGATGTTGACGCCCACTAGAGATTCTGTAATAGACAGAAAAGCTGCTGGTTGAAACCCCACTAAGCTCCTTCAAAGATTCACATTTGCTCCGATGGAAGGAAGGCAGAAGCCATATTTTGATGCTGAATCGTATCTGATTGGTTCAATTTTGTGTGTGTATGAAGAAGGCTTTTTACGGCGCCAGCGAGGGCCAGCGATGGGAGGAAATGGAGGATTTACGATGTTTGTTAGGTCTTAATGTTTCGCAGAGTGAATTTTGATGAGGAAGATTGAATGCAAACAAAACGTGTTAATGAAACCTCCACAGGGTAGCGATCAAAACTCCTCCGATTGAGTCGCTGGGTGGGCAGGCATCTGTGGCGTTGTGCACTCCCAGGTGTGCATAATGAAACGATAAAAGCGTGTCTGCTCAGGAGAGCTTTCTTTGAAACGATATAAAAAGGGAGATGATGTTAGTTCATTCTGTCTAGATGACAGATGACTGAAGTTGTCGCTGATGTCTTTGCCACTTCATTTGAGAAGTTCAGGTCGGCTTTGAAATTTGGAGATGAAAAGCGAAAAAGCAAAACCGTACACATTAATCAGCCATAACATTATAACCACTGAGAGGTTATGTCCTACCTGTCAGTAGGTGGGATATGTTAGGCAGCCAGGGAACATTTTGTCCTGAAGTTGATGTTTTCTCAACAGAAAAGAGGGAACATAAAAAAGATTTTGAGAGACTTTGACAAGGGTTTAATTGTGGGTTTTCTGATGACAGGGTCTCAACTCAGCTTTATTTATAACCACATTTTGTTGCACAAGACACACAAGACAGCAGAGTTGACCGAAGTGCTGCACAGTCAATAAAAATCATAGTCACGCAATACAAACACAAAGCTTACGCTAGATAGAAAGTAGTCCGACCACAAGAAACAAACATATAATTCTCCTTGGTTAAAAGCCAAGAATGAAAATGAGTTTTGAGGTTGAGATTTAAAAACAGCTAGTGTGGGGGTCGACTCTTTCCACAGTTTGGGAACTGCAACAGAAATCCTTGTTTCCAGCTTTGTCTCAGGGACAAATGAGACAGTTAGTCTGTGGACCTGGGTGACCTTGAAGGGATATATGTTTTTAAGAGGTTGGAAATATAAGGTGGTTCTGACCCATTCAAAGATTTAACTAGGCCAACTCTGCCATGCAAAACAGTAAGGCTATCCCCAAATATCCCCAATCCCCTGGGTTGTACGAGCAATCCCCCTGATTGGACTCTTCAAATCAAATCTGAAGTTTTATCCACAGTATTTATAATATGAATTATAACAATTTAATATCATATCTAGATATCCTTGAGTCGATTCGTAAGCACCAAATTTGGACTAAATCGGACCGACAGTAAGGAAGTTATGTAAGGGAAGATGTTTTCGTTAAAAAAAGAACACCTCATAGTGGGTAAGTAAAAAATAAATATGACACAGAAACAATTAATAACAACTTTAAAAAAAAATTATAGCCTGAAATATTTGGTAATTAGGCTCCCCCTAGTGTCGTAAATATACAACACCACACCAATTCCATAATATCCCCAACGATTTGGTGATATAATACAATATTAGATAGGTTGTTATAATGTTTTGGCTGTATATTTCATTGATTTACCTCTTCCTCCACTCTCCAGTGCGTCATCCAGTTCGACAGGCATGGTGTTGTCTAATACCAATACCACCCAACACTTCCGGACTCAATTAGGGTCTCCTCCAACCTGGACTTTTCTCATTTAGACTCGTTACAGTATCGATTCACGTGGTAAACAGGAAGTGGCTCCAATTTTCCTTTCACCTTAACTCATAGATCAATACGCCAATCTTCTAGTCCCAGACTCCTCCGGTATAAGCTCAGACAAACTGACATCCATCAGAATTACCTATCTTTAGAGTTAAACTCCTGGGCTGGCTGTGATTAGGGAATGTGAAGCAGAATGTTACAGGTACCGGGCCTCAGCATCCGTAAGCAGCTGTATCTTTCCTGTAATTCATAATATAGTAATGCGGCAGACAACCATAACTTTCTTACGCTGAATCTCTCGCGACTCTTCAATTAAAAGTACTGCACAATGTCCATTTAACATATACTTTGCATTTTTAAATGCTGCATAGTTAGTCCTTCTAGGACACATTTTCATGTTAATATAACACGTACCAAAAATTTCAAACTCAAGACCTCTACAATCTTTTCTCAGATTTTTAGCGTTCTTCAGATTTCATAATCTTAATTCGATCTCTACTATAATAGTAAGATATGTATAATCTTGTGAAATGTCGGTACTTAACTAACCTATAAATCAGGAAATGACTACGAGACAGACAATCATAACTTGCTTACGCCGAATCTCATTACTGCTGATGCTGCGTCCAACCGCCCGTCCATCTCCCGGTCCATATTCCCATCACTCCAGAACAAAACACTTAAACTCCTTTGCTTGAGACAGCAACTCATCCCCAACCCGACGGGCAAAGTCCAATGTTTCCAGGCAGAGAACCATAGCCTCAGATTTGGAGGTGCTGACTGTCAAACTGGCCGCTCAGTTTCAAACCAATCCAGTGCTGCCGGAGATCACTGACCGCTGGAGCCAACAGAACCACATCATCATCAAACAGCAAAGATGCTCTTTTAAGCTTCCCAAATCGGACCCCCTCATCACCTTGACATCCTGTCCATGAATATCGAGAACCATATCGGAGACAAGGGCAACCTAGTTCTTCAAGTCAAACAAGGAAAACAAAGATTGTCTACTTTTCTTGGCTGATCTGAAAATTACCCAACCCAAACCGTCATCTGTTGCACAACCCTGACTATGTCTCAAAGGTGGAATTCAGAGTTAGTCTCTTGTCCATGTGGGACCGGAAGCACAACTACAGACCCGACTCCGAAGTGACTTGTTTTCTGTTTTTCCTGCGTTGAGTGCAGCTGGCGGAGGAGAATGAGGTGTTCAGACCGAATAAAACTCCATTTGTTTCTGGAGGCTATCTGAGAAGGTATTCCTCTTTGCAGCATCCTAAAACAGCACTACCTGTATTTGGAGCTGAGCTGTTGTGCATCTTATTTGTTTGATCAATTTGGGGGGAAATTGAATTTTTTTTCTGCACAGAACAAACACTTTCAAAATTCATTTTTTTCTTTCTTTTTTTTCCACAATAACCTGCAGCAGGAAATTCATGAGGGCCCGTTTCTCGGAGCAAACATGCACCTACATACATAGATAAAGAGAAAAATTTGGAGCTGCAGTCTAGTGGAGAGGAGGAAAGAGGGATGATTTGTTTTCAGGCTGCAGTTTTGCCTCCTTTTTTTCAAACTTATGCTAGTTTTCCCAAAGTCGAAAGGTCAAAACTTCTTCCACCCGAGAAACAAGTGGAACCCAACATCACATGCATTTTGTCAAGGCTGGTTTTACATCCACAATTCCTTCGCCTCACAGAGAGGAGCCCCCACTCCTCCCACACTCCTTCCCTCAGCTTTGATCTGGTACTAAATAATAGATTGTGGTCAGCTAGTCAAGTCTTCCTCTTGCACTAGGAAACCTACACGGCCTCCGGTTACAAGTCTTCCTCACCGCCTCTTCCACAGAGAGCGGATGAGGAAAACCGTCTTCCCCGCCGACGGCTCCTCGCGCTGCTTTCCTGTTTGTAATAGTCTCTGCCGTGGCTCGGGGGACGCGTTTGAGGTTCTTGCAGTCACGCAGATCAGGGGGAGGGCCGCCGAAAAATTGCGCAGCTCATTTCCATTTGGGTGGAAAATGAAGCGAGAGAAATAACCGCAAGGAATTGCTTTATGTAATCTTTTATGTCTGAGTCTGCATCCTCAATTTATGAGACTGTAAACAGTATGCGCATATTTCATCACTGCAAGGCAGGGGATGGTGTGTGTGTGTGTGTGTTTAAGTGTTTGTGTGTATGTGTGTGTGTGGTTGTGTGTGTGTGTGTGTGTGTGTGTGGAGGCCAGTCGGAGAGGGGAGCGGAGGAAGAGGGTTATAATGGCACTTCAATATTAGAATGTGAATAATGTCTAAAATCTCTCCCCAAACTGTGGCAATAAAAAGCTTCAAACTGAAATTGATGGTAATCTTTGGAATTGCGAGAAGCAGTCTTAACTCTAGGCCCCGGTTGTGCTCGGTGATAAAAATGGACACGGATGCGGTGCGTTTGATTTCATACGTGTTTTGGCACGTATAAGGGAAAGCATATGGACCAGGACGAGACAGATTAGTGCCGCTGGAAGCTGTTAGGGGCAGAGACGCCATAATTCAAGCAGGACACAACAAATGTCTACAGACGTGATGAAGAGGATAAATGTATCCGTGCAATGGTTGCAACCAATGATTGACGCATCACTGCCACATTGTGGACGTATCCTTGTCAATGTAAAGGATGCGCTGACGCATACGCCATCTTAAAAATGTACATCTGTATTAAAGTAGGCGTAAATGAGCATTTACGATAAAAGAGCAGCTGAAACTCAACGTCAAGGCAAATCGCGATACTGACGGTTACAGGAGTAAGCTTCCCCTTTAAGAGTATCTGTGTGTGCATGAAAACTGTAGCCATCCACATGTTGACTCTGCCTTTAGACGTTTAACTTCCATGTACGTTATCACAACTTCCTCCTCCACCATCACCATTTTTGGTGTTTGGACCTTCCTAGACCTAGCTAGGAAGGTCCAAACCCTCTAGATGGGAGGGTAGATAGATAGATAGATTGATAGATAGATAGATAGATAGATAGAAACTTTATTAATCCCTAGGGGGGTCCTGAAGAGAAGCGCAATTACACAAACTAGGCCGATGATGTCGTTGATGACAGCTACGGTAAATCAACAAAAACTCTTCAATCCCCTTCAGTGTACAAGGGGAGTTCAGATTGGATTGAACTCCTTTAAATGAAATGTCAAGTTATGTCCACAGACCATTGTTTGTCGTAGGAAAAAGAAAACAGCCCCCTAGTGAGTAAAATACATCTCGGCCTAGTGGGCCTTCATCAGAGCAGAAAGGGCCCATAGAACTCTTTTGTGACCCTTGAAGGTACCCCCTATAAACTGTTAGATTTTCAGTCTTCCTTTGTGTTCTGAAGGAGGCCCACTGGGCCAAAACGTTAGCGGATACTCATATTTTGATTATATGTTTTGGGTTGATGTGCAACAAATAAATAGGCTGGATTTTTCTCCACAAGACTAACATTTGAGAAATTACGACCCAAAAACTCGCTGAGATAAAGCTACTCCTGGTGTCAGAATTAGTCCACTGATCTTTCCCAAAAATCAATCCCGTTCTTCCTCGCACAAAGGTCTATGAAACTATACAAATTTGAAATTGATCGATGCAAGAGTTTTTGAGTAATGGCGTTAACACAGAGGACCTGTGACGGGGGACCTGGTAGAGACGACCTTTCCATAACATCCCTGTCTTTTCAGGGGCCTAATAATGATACCGACAAAATTCTAATTTAATTTTTGAATTTTCATGTTTGAGTATTCATATTACGATTGTCAACACTGACATATGGATCGATTTGTCAAGCCACGAGCCTAAAACAAATGGAATGGATGAAATAACCTCCTCTAACCCTCGCTTGCTGAGGTTAATACATGGTGTGAGCCAACTGCATGCATCTCCCAGCATCCCGCAGGAACATCTGGTCGGCACCTGAAGCTGCCTTCCTCACTGTAATCCTCAGAGAAAGTCATTCCAGGCCAAAACTAGTCAAGAATAACTTCAGCGGGAGGTAAACAGCTTGAACCTGCTGTGACGTTCCAGGAAAAACACCGATCCACACGTTCACCTCCAAGCATTCCTGCCCTCTCTGAGGGAAAATCCCCATTTTTGGAAATAGTCAGAGTAACAGTTGCAAGTTTTCAGATGATTTATGGCTTGAAGTGCTGCCAATATTTCATTACAGCGAGCACGACTTGGGCTTTTTATTTATGGGCACATTCTCCTAGGCTAATATTAGCTTTGGCTGCTGTGATGTTTCCAGACCACCTGTACGGTTAATAAGTGCGGCGTGCAGCAACAGCACACTCTGCTGTAACCTTTACGCTTCCCTCCTTGATGGAACTGGATCAATACTTTAACACCAAACATGGGAAACATAAGGGCAAGGACTCACGGTCCACCTGTATGTGACCTTTTAAGAGAAATCCAGGAGTGCTGGGTCTGAAATCATCTCCCTCACAGAGCTTCAGCTCAGTACAGGTGAGGCTGGACTGGGTCGAAGCATGGCAGCAACAATGTCCTGCATTACAGAGCTTTTCGGCTTCCAGATCCCCGTTCGCTAAATGGACTTGTTTGTCTGCCGGGGGTCCTGTCAGGAGCCCCCCATGTCATTAATATTTGATGGAGCTTGAGGGAGGTAACCTTTAAAGCATCCCACCGCTGCACACTCCCAGGTGACCTTTTCTTTTCTCGCCGGACTCCTTTATTCAGAGAGTAACGTGTCCTGATGCCGGCTGGACGAGGTGAGCACAACAAGAACCAGACCCAGACACACATTAGTCTCTCCAGAGTGAGACCGGGAAAAGTTCTAATGTCCTGGTTTTACTCGTTATAAATCATGAGATAACCTTTTAACTTTCTTCACGTCTCTAGCGAACATGTTTCCCTCCATCAATCAGCAGGATTATAGAAAAACCTTTCTTTGGATTTTCATGAAATGTTGGAATTGAAATACCTGAAATTTGGATTAGAGTTTAATTTAATTGGCAGAGGTTTGGAATTGCCCTCTAATTAATGACTATTTCACATGGCTGCATTCCACTTTCAAGTTTTTGATGAATTCCAGCTTTAAAGGCAAACTGCTGGTCAAATATATATTTACCTATGGTATACATATATATGTATAAGGAGTTGCTGCTAATGTTGTTTTAGTTGATTTTCTTGTAGATTTCTAGTCCACTATATTGTGGCTGTCTTCTAGTATTCCCTTCCATAAATGTTAATAGGATACAGGGATTGTTGTTTTTTTTCAGTATAGGAAATTCCCACACACATGAGTGTTCTTGAATGCGTCAGCAGGGAGACTCCTGAAAATGCAGGATCATGGGATGGTTATGCAACTTTGACAATAAATGAATCTGAGAGGAGAGAAACGCTCCGATGTGATAGATTACCTGTCTTCACTGTAAGAAAAAAAAAAGTCATTTTTGTGGTGTAATGAAAGAAATGGAAATCTAAAGTCAATCCAAAAATCCATATGAGCCGTGATTAAAAAAAATACCCTAACAGTCAAGTGGTTGTTTCATGAAGTTTGAAACTCGGCAGCAGAAAGCGAAACCACCGCTGATGTTTGATAGACTTTTCTCTCTAGTCTTAAAGTGTTCATTCTCTCCCTCTCTGGTTCTATTATGACATGAACACACCATCGATTGGACTCCTGAGACGAGTTCAAGATGGATGGACCCGATGAAGAGTCAGTTTCCTCCAGAGCTATACTTCAAAATCTTTTCTTATTGGATGCTCCTATCGGCAGGTTGACGGACACGCCTCATTCATGACTCACCCAGTCCCTACGGATTTCCTGTCTGTCCCTTTCTCCCCCTCTAGCCCCGCCCCTCCTATCGCTTGTTGATGTTTGTATGTATGTGAACCTGGATGTGCCGCACACACCTGGATGTGCCGCACACACCTGGATGTGCCGCACACACCTGGATGTGCCGCACACACCTGGATGTGCCGCACACACCTGGATGTACCGCACACACCTGGGTCCGTTCTCACAAAAAAAAACCTAACTCCAAAACTGTTTCATGGATCATTTTAAATTTGAAATCCTCCATAGACCTTAGTGTGAGGGAAAAACTGGAGTGATTTTGGGAAATTTCAGTTGCAAATTTCTATCACCAGTGGGAACTTTATATCCAAACTTTTTTGGGACATAACTTCCGAACCGTTGGTCCAATCTAGTACATAGGTGTATGTATAAACATATACATATATATATATGTATAAACACATATATATATATATATATATATATATATATATATATATATATATGCATTTAGGTAATTTTCAAATGTATCTAATATTTATATAATATGTTCAAAACCTGTGAAAAAGGGAAAAATAAACATATTTCACGCATGAAATAATTTTGCTGTGGTCCAAAATATAATTCAAAATTGAATACCAACTGTTGAAGATTGTAGAGTTCAATCGCTTTTGCATCTGAGGGTTAATATCGCTGCTCTAGATTTGTGTGATCCTGATCCCCATATTAGCATGGATTACCGTTTCCTCCAGGTGTTTTCTAAAGAACTCACCGAGGCGGTACCACATCCTCGATTAGTCAGGCAAGCATCATCAGACTGGGTTCCGATACCTGCATTCGGAGCGGCGTTGCTTTAAAATAGAAACTTAAAATAAAAGTGGGGGGGGCAGAGAATCCGTTCCGGTTGATGCGCATAGCTGTGGGTAAAATCTCCGTTGCTCAGCGGCACTCTGAGTGGCCATAAAAAAGTATTTTAAATATTTGAAAGCCCACTAATTGGGACGAGAGAGACTCTGGGGTGTGGCAGGAGGGGAGAGAAGCAGGTAGGATCCGATCAGTATGTTTTCGTTTACTCTCTTACCTCTAATTAAATTTTCATAAAAAAACATCACGGCAGCTTGTCCACGCTGCTCCTCTCACTTCAATCTTTTGTTTTCTTTTTTTCGGCCAAGAATTAGTTTCTCCTATTGTACTTTGGCCCGACGCCAGTAAAGATTGTCTAACTGCTTCTCTGCTTCTGCAGAGGTGAAAAAAAAAGAAAAAAGAAATGAACAAAAGGACTATTTCTACTCAAATACAGAATGAAATGGGTCTGTCTGAGACCCTCGCAGAAAATCTAATCACACTTCTCGCCCCCAGGGTGGTGGCGAACGGCGCTGTGAACCTTAAAGAAAAACTCAGAGCAAAGTATTTTTCCGGGTGCTTCCTCTCAGGCCTTTGATTTGCTTTAATAAATGTTAATAGAATACAGAGTGCTCAGGGCAGAGTTAGGGAATTACAAATTGCTAAGCTCTTTTAGGTGGCGTCCTCACGGGGGCACCGTGGACTTGGCTCCGACACCTTGACACGTTCCCTCGGGGGCTCAGACGGTGAAAGAATGAGAATCGTTGGAGGATGTTAATTTACTGGAGGCAGATGCTGCCAAGTGACGTCGCAGATGGTTGTGTCAAACCTGGCCACAAAAAAAAAAAGGCCTGGACAGTGGGGGGCGCACATGGCCGCCTTTGGCACACGGCGAGCACCTGAAAGCCACAGCATCAGAAAAATGGGCCTCTTTCCACACAGCACCACCGCCAACAATTATCGCATACGACAACTCCCACCTTTCTGTTCGGTTTATCTCACTGCCCAGTATCAGGATGAAGAATACCCCAGAGCCAGCAGTTCAGGTCAAAGGTTGAAGGTTTCCAGGTTTATGTAAATTCTCATTCATCCAAGGTCATGGTTACCCTTCAAGGTTGAATCCGAAGCAACTGGACTTCAGTTTGGCTTGAAGGTGTTTAATCTGTCCTTCTTTTTGTATTTTTTTTGTATTTTTTTATTGAACTTCACAAGATCTCATCAAGTGGCTCCGTTAATAAATTAAATTTAATGGACGGAGCCAAATTCCCCCAGCCAATTTTTTTTCAATTTATTACGGAATTAAAATTCCCATTAATCCCGAATTGAGGCATTTTTTTGGAGTTTAGAATAGAATGCAATAGAATGGCCTTTTATTGTCATTGCACAGTGTAAAACGAAAATGTTGGTGCTCCACCCAATCAGTGCACTTGAAAAGTATGAAAAACACAAAGCTAAGCTAAACAACATAAATCAAGACCCTTAAAGTATATAAAGAAAAGATGACACATGTATTGTTAAAATATTAAGTACAGCAAGGTGTGAGGTTGATGACAGGCAGTCTTTATTCAGACTTTAAAGTCCATTAGGCCCCTGGTTTGTGAGTCTGGTGGTACGGGTCTTGATTGACTACATGTCAATCAAGACAGTAGAAGTAAACAGCGGAATCGATATTGGGCTTGGTATGGCGTGACCCGGCTGGCCACTTTTAATTATGGCCGGAGATATGGCAAAATCCAATTTCACATTATTTTTGACCAAATACCTCGATCTCGATATTTTACGATATTGTGGTTAGGGGCGAAAATCAAATGTCAGCATTAAGGGGGACACCAAGAAGGCTGATGTCTTTTAGCATAAATATTTTTCACAATTCTCTCTCTATTCTGCCAAATACTCCATTTTTCAGGATTGCATTTGAACACATCTTGATGAAGTTAAAATTCTGATTTGCCAGAAAACATGGTTGTTACTGAATAAACATTAAACGCATCATCCAGTGTATCTCAATGTAATGGGCTGCTGACGGCTACGTTAGCGAGCTCTCCTGCCGATGTCAACGGTAAACATTTTGGGGTTTAGCAGGGTTAGATTCCATAACAAGCAAAGTTGGGGGAGGTTCAAAGGCCTCATTTTGAATCCATTATTTAAAGATCCTAATATTGGCAGTCCATTAGTAAAATCTAAAATTATGTCATGCCGTCCTTCTTAGCAGCCTAGGCCTAAATGACCATCGGAGTCAGACAGGTGTTTAAACGGTGGAACGGGACCCATGTCTTCAAACAGTTCAACCCTCCACTCATCAGTCCAGAGATAATTCTCCGAGAACCCTGAGAGTCGTCAAGGTTTGTTGTGGGTAAACTCCGACCAGACTTAATGTTTTCTTTCGGGTCAGCAGAAGTGTTCTCCTCGCCACTCTCCCGCGATGCCATTTTTTAAGTAGTGTCTTTAAAATAGTGGATCGATGAACTCTGGGAGGAACTCTGGAAGGTGGTCCACTCCTGTGAGGGCTCACTTATGTTCCAGGTCTTCTCCATGTGTAGATAACGTATCTCACTGTGGATCTGTGGCGTCCCAGAACCTTAAAAACAGCTCCAGAACCTTCCCCAGACTGATGGATTCCAAACACCTTCTGGAATTTCTGTAAATTTTCGGCATATTGTGCTACTGGTGACACCTAGGAGCCAATTTGCTCCTTCTGAAGATGGTCTACTGAAGTGATGATGTTGTTGAGCAGAGCTGGTAGTGATCGGGTCCAGTCCAGCTGGAACCGGTTATTGATGCAATTTGGATTCAGTTTCTAGGGGTTTAAATACTTTCCCACAGATCCAGTTGGTTTTAGAGGAACCTTATTGGTTCTATAATTACATTTATTTTCTAAAACACGTGTTTCGTGTTTACTGAGGTTGTTTTATGTAAAACGTTGTTGAAGATCCGACACAGTTTAGCCTGAGACCGACACAAAAAGCAGCAGAAACCAGGTGGGATGAGATACTTTCCCACATCTCTGTGTGAACTGATGATGTGTTGAAGCAGCAGAACGACTCCTACTCTGATGTTCTGTGCTCTCCTCTCTCCCTGTATCTGCTGTAAACTTTTCCCACTGCAACAAAACTCATTACGACACATGCTCGCTACATCACTGACCACCAACCCTGAAAGGTTCCGCACCAGCAAACTGCCTAACCTAGCAAATTATTTAAGCCTCAACGCTTTGGGAACTGCACATGTTCTCTGGTGCCGGTAGAAGGTTCATACCTCATCTCTTTGCACACGAAGCTTGGACACAGGAGGAAATCCTGTACCCTGAGAAGAAGAGGAGGAAGAGGAGGAAGCCAGGTACTGTGGCTCAACAAGCCATTAGCTAGCCTACAGATATTTACTGACAAGCAGCATTGGTCTTAGAGCTGTGAGTTTGTAATGTTTATGTCACCCCCCCCCCATTAACAGCAGTTTAAAGTTAATAAGCCCCTCCCTGATCATAGACCAGGGAAAAGACAGATTTAATATCTCATTATGGAATGAAAGTTGGCTGTGCAATATAATTGCGACTGAATAATGACGCCATCTGCATGTAAATTGGTTCCCCATACACCTTGCTTTCATTACGGGGCTTTTATCTGCCTCCGGGCTCCACGGTTCTCCCAGACAGCCGCCATTTCTCACTGCCGTAGCTTCTCCACTAAAGACCCGATGCGTGAATATACTCCTACTCTTGTACGTTGGAGGTGGAGGTGGTAGCTGCTACTGTTGGGACAACAGAGAGCAATTTCTTTGTCTTTGTGACAGCGCTGCCGGACGTACGATGCTTCTACCATCCGTGGCAAAAAACTCCTAATACAAGATAATGATGACCTTACAATTTTTCTTACCCTAAAACTGGTTGTTACTGAATTGACATTGAATGCTTCATACAGTATATCTCAATGCGATGACCTGATGACTCTGCTGCTGATGTCAACAGCAAACATTTGTTTGATTTGTTTTTCACACTTTAGCATCATCAGTGATGCTAGTTGCTATTTTCTAATTAAATACGAGTAAAATAACCCACTGCTCCACAAAATCCACAAATGAGTACAGATGAGCATCTGGCTCAAGACTGCGCCGGTGGACGGACAAAATGTTCCGAATCCTGACAGTCGGAACCGGAACTGATGGCCCCTCTAATCAGAATATAGATCACGTGCCTGCGTGATCTAATGTCTAATGTTTATTGCGTGGCATAAACATTAGAAACTCACAGCTCTAAGACCAGCTGCTGCTTGTCAGTAAATAGCTGTAGGCTAGCTAATGGCTTGTTGAGCCACAGTGCCTGGCTTCCTCCTCTTCCTCCTCTTCTTCTCAGGGTACAGGATTTCCTCCTGTTTCCAAGCTTTGTGTGCAAAAGATGAGTTATGAACTTTCTATGGCACCAGAGAACATGTGCAGTTCCCAAAGCGTTGAGGCTTAAATAATATGCTAGGTTAGGCAGTTTGCTGGTGCGGAACCTTTCAGGGTTGGTGGTTAATAATGTAGCGAGCATGTGTCGTAATGAGTTTTGTTGCAGTGGGAAAAGATTCAGAGTAGATAGCACCAAGCAGCTAATGAAAAAATAAAATCAAACATGAAACTACCTGAGAAAACACAAAATATGTGAGAAAATTATAATTATATCCACGAAAAGTGGATATAATTATAGGAATTGTGGTAATGTGTTAAGTCAAAAAAAACACTTCATGGATCATTTTTAACTTCTACAGCTACATAGACCTTGGTGAGAGGAAGAACTATACATACAGCTATATATATATACATACAACTCACCCACGTGTCACCTGCAGAAGTTCTCTGATGACTCTGAGATCGTCAGTCTCATCACAGACGGGGACGATAAGGAGTACAGAGGACTGACGCAGGACTTCGTGCACTGGTGCCAGTGGAACCACCTCCAGATCAACCCGGATAAGACCAAGGAACTGGTGTTGGACTTCCGCAGGCACACACCCCCCCACACACCGGTGAACATCCAGGGAATGGACATTGAGATGGTACAAGTACCTTGGTGTTCACCTGAACAACAAACTGGACTGGACTCACAACTCCACGGCACTTTATAAAAAGGGCCGGAGCCGACTGTATCTGCTGAGGAGGTTGAGGTCTTTTGGAGTGCAGGGGGCGCTCCTGAAGACCTTCTATGACTCTGTGGTGGCGTCGGCCATCTTTTATGGAGTGGTCTGCTGGGGCAGCAGCATCTCAGCTGCTGACAGGAGGAAACTGGACAAACTGATCAGGAAGGCCACCTCGGTCCTGGGATGTCCTCTGGACCCAGTGCAGGAGGTGGGAGACAGGAGAATGATGGCCAAGCTGTCATCTCTCCAGGACAACGTCTCCCACCCAATGCAGGACACCATCTCTGCACTGGAGAGCTCCTTCAGCGACACACACGCATGCCTCACTTGCACTTTACACAATGGAACAGTGTAATATTCAACATGTCCACATTTCAAATAGCACATCTAATTTAATATAATTCAATGAATATTGTTACTTGTTTATTTCTTAGAGTTTATATATTGTTATTTTATATTGTTTATTGTATTATTGTATAGTGTAATATTTCTATTTCTATTATATTTCTATTATAGTGCAATATGTCCCGTATATTGTATACTGTAATAAAGTATACTCTTTTAGTATAGTATAATATTTATTATAATATAATAATAATAATAACAATTATAATATTTTATTTCCTGTATAGTGTACTATTTATATTATGGTGTAATACTCTAGTATAGATTAATGTTCATATTTATATTTGCATTTTTATTCTGTTATATTGATCTCTGTGCTCTTTGCTGCTGTAACCCTACAATATCCCCGTTGTGGGACTAATAAAAGTTTATCTTATCTTATCTCTCTACCTGGATTGATTTTTGTAAAGGTCGGCCGTTTATTTCCGGCACTAGGGGTAGTTTAATCTCAAAACGATTGAGAAATATCTCGCCGATAATTTCTCAATCGTTTTTAGTCCAAATTCACAGAATATGATTTGACTGGAGGAGATCTATTTTGTATACATATATAATATAAAAAGGTTAAAGATGAAACAACCTTCGAAAACATAAAAAATGCGCGTAAATGATAATTATATCCACGGAAAGTTGGGGATATTATGGAAACTTTCCATAAAAAAATTAAAAAATTTGGATGGATGGATGGATCATTTTCAACTTTTATAACCACATAGAACTTATTGAGAGGAAAAACTGAATCGATTTTTGGAAAGGTTGTTTGTTTATGTCCGACACTAGGGGGCGCTTCATCTCCGAAAATGTACTGGCCATAATTTTTCAATGGTTTATGATTTGAGTCATTGAGCTCTATCTTGGATACATATCATATTTTACTCCAAACCATTCATATTAAACTCAGTAGGGGGAGCTTTATACCCGTGAGTACGGTTTAGATAAAATTTGGTGCATATGAAATCGACTTGAGGAGATGTGATTTGTAAATATTATATTTTCTGACTCAACTTCTATGGGTGTAAATTACCAGTTCCATCACGATACATATGTATTTATATATGTACCATATATATAGTCTTTGCTATCTATCTATCTATCTCTATCTCTCTCTCTCTCTCTCTCTCTCTCTCTCTCTATCTTTTGGTGACATGATGACATCATGGGTCACCTGTCACGGTAACTATAGCAGATGAACGCTGGGTGAATTGGCAGAGTTAACATCCAGGTATTAACACCAGGAGGATTGTGGGAAACTGAGTTTATCCATTGGCAGGTGCAGCCTATAGAGTTTATACCAAGCCAGGCTAATACTGGACTAATGCTCAACGAATCTATCTATTAAACACACACATAAAACTGATATCTTTCCTCTAATGTCACTTCTGTTTAAGAACTATATTTGTTTCCTAAATGCCGGCGTGACCTCACATCTACTATGTGATCGAGGCTTCGTTTGCAGGGGAAGTGAGGGAAGTTATTGCATGCTGTATATTATCTGCTGCATTATTTACCACCCAGTTTTATGTGGAGCCTGAACCCAGAGAAGCATGTTTGCACTTGCATCTCATCAATGTCTTCAGTTTACGAGACCAACAATCTGGTATCCATTTACCCCCTGTGTGGTGGTTCCTGCTAAGACCCAATCACTTGGCAGAGAGCGGGCCTCACAGCTTCCAGCACCGGCTTCACATGGACCACGCTGGCAAAACATACAGCAGCATGTTATCTATCTACTCTGGCACGCCGACAAATCCACAAATTACCAGGGACAAAACAGGCTGACTTTATATTTGATAAGTGTTGATTAGTTCGACGCGGAAAACCTACTGCATGGATCCGTATTTAGTTAACCGGAACGGCTTCAAAATGAGCCTGTAGGCAATAAAAGGAAACATAAAATACCTCTGCACCGACCGCTGCTGCAACCAATCTTTCACACAAAAAAAAAAGAAAAGCTAT
This sequence comes from Lophius piscatorius, assembly GCA_009660295.1. Classification (NCBI taxonomy): domain Eukaryota; kingdom Metazoa; phylum Chordata; class Actinopteri; order Lophiiformes; family Lophiidae; genus Lophius; species Lophius piscatorius. Next base: position 95,727 of record VRLP01001176.1, on the reverse strand, counting down.
TGAATCTTTTATAGACTGCAGAAGACGGGACCCGACTCTGCAGTGTCAATCAAAAAGTGTCAATTTCTACAAACGGCCTCTCTACCTGGTTTGAAAAGAAGAATTTTAGTGTTAAACGTCCCATGTCGATGATTTGAGTTTTCTAATTCCCAAGAGAAAGCACGAGATATACACAATCAGCCAGAACATAATAACCACTGACAGGTGACGTCAGATTTTCATGATTCATCCTGTTACGGTCGCACATAGCGGTGGGTGGGATATAGAAGGCGCAGCGATGGAATTTTTTGTTCTGAAGTTGATGCTGGAAGCAGGAAAAATGAGCGTAAGAATCTTAGAGAGTTAAACAAATATGCTGAAAAAGTTAATGATGGTTCTGATAGGGTGTCAGAACAGACGACGTATGTCTGAGCTGAGCGTAGGCAGGTGGTTTTAATGTTATGGCTGGTTTAACTTTCGTCGCCGAGTGGATTTGTAAATGAAGATGAAATTATCACTACGGCTCATAATGCAAACACCATGAATGCACCAAATCAATCTCTCTTATTTCAACTATTCCGCCCTTAAAGGAACAGTTCACACAAAATTGAAAAAAAAAAAGAGTCCACGTTAGAGCTACGACCTCAAACATAGGTTACAGTCAAAATCTAAGTAGCTAAAGGGTGTGAACATCATGCAGCTGCTTAATTTGAGTAAAAGTACTAATACCACTGTGAAAATACTCCACTACCTGTAAAAGAGGCCTGCATTCAAAGTAATATCAGCAAAATGTAATTAACGTTTCAAAGTAAAAGTACTTGTTGTGAAGTAGAATGGTCCCTCTCAGTGTTTTACGATTACTTTTGGATATTTTATTATTATTATGAATTTAGATTAACCTGTAAATTTAATTTACTGCTGTAAATGTTAAAGGTTGAGGTTCTCTAATTACTTTATGATCCCGATTTTTCATCTTTCTGGCATTTTACGGATAATCCAAGATGGTTATGGAGAAATTTAATGCATTTAATCATCCCATCAAGAGACACTTAATCTTTCATTTTGTCACAAATATTAAAAATCAACTTATAGGTAGAAAGATGAAGTAAAAAGAAAGTAAATTAACAAGTAACTAGATCTGTCAGACCAATGTAGTAGAGTTAAAAATATAATATTTTCCTCCCATGAGATGCAGTTGATTAGACGTATTAAGTGGGGTGTGAATGACATTTTTTCAAATTAAAGTGAACTGTTCCTTTAAACATTACACTGGCTGATGTGTTTCCAGCAGATGCTGATTGAAGACCATGACTGAAGAATCCAATTCAGATTTCTGTATCATCTGCTCCTCAGAAGAATCCTCTGAGACTCAAGACTATGGATCTGGTCCAGTGCCACCAGCAGCCGCTGCGCTTGGAGGAGACTCTGCAGAGACCAGCACCGCGCCGGTTCCTCCAGCAGAGGGAGTTTAACCCACTGATCGGGCTTTAAAAGAGCTGCTGGGACTCATCTGCTGCCAGGATTGAAGCTCTATTCCCTCTGCAGACTCTCTCTCTCTCTTTCTCTCTCTCTCTGATCCTAAGCGTGTTGTAGATGTTCTACTCTCTGGCCCTCCAGTCCCACATTTGTTTATTAGATTTCCCAGAAATGGCTTTTCAGTGTCCTCTGAGAGTGTCTTACTCACTTCAGCTGTTGGTGGTGGCATACATAATCATGCCTCTAACTGCAGGAGCAGTACAAAACAGACTTTAGCAACACCAGAGTCGTTTTGGAAGAAAACAAGCAGTGTCCTCTGCTCCACGGACACATCTGGGGACGCTCAAATGAGCGTTTTTTTGTCTTCTCTCAGTCTTATTTGGGCATTGAGTGGGAAACTGTGAAAGAGGAAGTGTTTGAGGGAATATTCCACAAGCAGGGGAAGGTAACGGACAAGATTCTGCACGCGAGAAAAAAATGTTAGAGAATAAAAAAGAGTTTTTTCATACGAAAAGCAAAGTGAATATAAAGAAATCAGTAAAATAACTTGTAAAAAACAATAATCATGAATAAAATATTTGGATATGCTGCGGCCCAAGGGTCGGGATGGAGTCCCCGCAGCCCCCAAGCCAGAGTGGATGCAGGGCTTTTTGGTCTTATCTTCCATGCATGTGTAGGCTAAGGACGAAGGGGCCAAGGATCGAGCCAAGGGGGATACCACGGGTCCAAAGGGTCACAGAGGAGGAGGCGTTAACCATGGCTCATAAGAAAATCCTATTCTATAATGCTAAAGACTAAGGGGCCAAGAATGTGGCCCTGTGGGACACCAGGGGTCGAAAGGGGCCTCAGAAGAGGAGGCAGTGACTACTGCTATTGAGAAAATCTTACTCTATAAGTGGGATGATTTTTTGTCTGTGGGAACTTACGAGTCTAATAAAGGTAAAATAGTTTTTTTATAGCCTTGCTTTAAACTCTTTAAATCTGACTATTATTCGATCAAATAGAATATTTCATCATGAAACATTCTATTTATTGTTTAAAGACAAGTTTGTCATCTTATGATGAATGTAGAGTCTCTAAGATGTTAAATTAATAAATGCTGAGTCAGAATACTTTATTGATCTCTTTAGAAATAAATGGCAAGAACAAAAAGTGAATACAAAAAAAACAAAAAAAGTTTTATTATAAAAAACTATTATACTATTACACGAAACAGGTTCAGTCAAAAGTGTCAGAACATGTATTGTGTTGAAATGACCCATATAGTGCTGCAGGTAAATAACTTAAAGTCCAGAAACCAGTCCATTAACGCCAGCTGAGTTAGTTAGTGCCTATAACTTATCTAGTGATCTATCTTGTATTGTTTTTTATTCTAAAAGTTCATATTTTACCCACTAGGGGGAGCTTCTTATGGAACACTGTTTTTGAAACATAACTTCATAACCGTTCGTTCGATTTAGTCCAAATTTGGTGCATGTGAATGAAATTGAATAAATGTAGCTTTTATATATCATAATTTTACTCCAATTGTTTGTATCCACTACCAACTAGGGGGAGCTATTTTCCTGAAAAACATAGTTTTTTGGACACAATTTCCTGTTCTATTGTGTTTTACTCTAAACGTTAATATTTTACTCACTAAGAGGAGCTTTTTTTCATTAAAAAAATGCCGTAGACATAACTCTACATTTAATTTGATTTGATACAATCATGGCGAATTGATTGCGCAACGCAGGGGATCGGGGACTTTTCGGGGACATACCCTTGCTGTCGAGGACGACGGCGTAGATCTAGTTGTTATTATGATGATGATAGGAAGGAGGTCAAAGGTCCTAGCGTGTAAATATAACTTGATCCACAGTTTAATTCCGGACCAGGCCGAGGGAAACCGCTTCACTGCTGGAGCTTTCAGAACACTGGACGACACACACTGAAACGGGTCAGAGCCACCACCCTGCCCTGAATGACTACTTTCTGAAGCGATGACCTCTCTGGCTTTGGAGGGTTATGCTGCCTTTTTTTCGTTTCAGCATCATTTATTTTCTCCGCGGAGCATCCCGACAACAACCCCATGACCTTGCCTCCCATTTAGACCTTGGCATCCAACCGCGCAAAAAACTACTCTGAGGGTAAAAGTGGATTCCCAGCGGAAAGTCGGGAATGAGACAAGAAAATGGGATGTTCTGGTGTGTAGAGGGAGTGCGTGTGCATGCAAGCGGGTTGTGTGTGTGTGTGTGTGTGTGCATGTGAATATTTGTGCAGGTGTGAAGCAGTAAGGCCCTCAAGGAGCAGACGAGGCGGAGGAACAAGCGTATTTTTGGTGTCCTCTTTTTCTTTTTCCTGACTTTTGTGGCGAGGAGCCGCTGAGAACCCGCTTCATTCAGCACTTGTTCAAGTTCCTAAAATAACATTTCAAAAACTTTGCTTCACTTCTTACAGACTCTCAGTCAATCCTCCTTATTTCACCGCTTCTGAGGCGCAGAACTACTTGACACAGCAGGAACCGGGTCTGCTGCCACTTTAGGAGCCGTCGAATCAAGCAAAGGTCCAGAACCTTCTGTGCCTTCAGTCAGGGCCTGAACAGGTTCGACAGATGCTTTATTCTTTGTCTAAAAGTGAGGTCTCACTCTGGGGTCTTTATTCAGTGTAGGATAGTCAAAACTGTTTAAAGGAGCAGTCTGTAAACCTAAGGGCTCTGTGGTTGAATAAATGGAATATATTAATCATAATATATGACTTTAACCTCTTTCTGACACCAGTTTTCAGTTCTTCTGATTGTGCTCATAAACTGTGTGCACCTGGGTCGGGTCAGCTTCAGGTACTTAGTTAAGAGTTCCTGCCGGCCGGATGGGTCGTTCTGGAAAATTCTGCAGATTTAAGAAAACCCTATCCTGCACATGGTTGCCGTCTGACGTCTGCAGCTCTTGCCTCCTCTTCCTCACACCGACTCGGTCCTGCCTTCATCTGAGAGGAGAATTCTGCTCATCCCGACCTGAATGCAGAGGCTGATTTTTTATTTCCCTGATGAGTCACCAACATCATCTGTTTGCATAAATCATCTAATTACAATTACAGTACATTTTCCTCTTCTTCATCTATTGTTATTCTCTTGACCAACATCAAATACCTGCTTTTGTTTATTGTACGGCTGGCCTGACCTCTTCTTAGTATATTAACTTATAAATGTTTAAAAATGTTTGGTAATCTATAACCTGTAATATGTCATTTATAACAGAATTTTTTTTTTAAATGACTATATTGTAAATAAATTATAATTCATCAAATAACCATTTTTATCTTATCCTGCTTTTGATGCTAGAGTTCCCTCTAGTGTAAGAAATATAAAACTGACCGTTCCCAAAGTCAATTCAGTTCTTCCTAGCACTAAGGTCTATTTGGTTAAAAAATTTGGAAATGATTAATTATGTACTTTTTGAGTTATGTCCAGATAACAATGTCCACTTATGAGTGAAATATGAACTAATAGAGAAAAATACGATATTTACAAAATAGATCACCGCAAGCTGTTTTCAAGATATAACTCCTGCTGGTGTTGGAAGTGTGTCCCCAACTCTTCGAAGATATAATAATTCACTACGAATAAAATGGCAGTTCAAACTCACGTCATTTATGAGAATGAAAAATACACTTCCTGTTATCTAATATGAAAAACAAAAATTTACCCGTACTTAATATTTATCTCACACTCTATATTTCTGCTTCGCTTCATCTCAGACGCAGCAGCTGAACTTTTCACATTACAATTTTACGAATATTTTCATTGTCACCTGGACAGACATCCTAACCACTGACATGTGAAGTCAGACATTATGACCACTGACATGTGAAGTCAGACATTATGACCACTGACATGTGAAGTCAGACATTATGACCTCTGACATGTGAGGTCAGACATTATGACCTCTGACATGTGAAGTCAGACATTACGACCACTGACATGTGAAGTCAAACATTAGGACCACTGACATGTGAAGTCAAACATTATAACCACTGACAGGTGAGGACAGACATTATGACCTCTGACAGGTGAAGTCAGACATTATAACCACTGACATGTGAAGTCAGACATTATAACCACTGACAGGTGAGGACAGACATTATGACCTCTGACAGGTGAAGTCACATATTACGACCACTGACATGTGAAGTCAGACATTACGACCACTGACAGGTGAAGTCAGACATTATAACCACTGACAGGTGAGGACAGACATTATGACCTCTGACAGGTGAGGTCACATATTACGACCACTGACAGGTAAAGTCAGACATTACGACCACTGACAGGTGAAGTCAGACATTATAACCACTGACAGGTGAGGACAGACACTATGACCACTGACAGGTGGTACAACAGCCACAACATTATGACCACCTGCCTAATATTGTATAGGTCTTGTCACCAAAACTGAGCTGTGATGTCAGTGATGTCACAGTGTAGTCTGACATCACTCCACCAGAACCAGCATAGATGTTTTCAGCAACCTGTGTTACAGTATTTCTTCTTTTGGATCAGACAAAACGGGCTCTCCTTTACTTGACATGGGCCACATGAGCAGTGGGTACTGGTTCACTAGTAGTCCTTCCTCAGATCACTCTGATAAGTACTGACCACTGTAGACTGGGAGCACCAGACAACCCCTGGAGTTCTGAAGAAGTTCTGACCCAGTCCTTTAGCCATCATAATTTAATGTCATTCTGCCTGAACCATCCCAGCCACTGACAGGTGCCACGACAACGAGGTAACCAATGTTAGTCTGACTTCACCTGACAGTGGTTATAATGTTTTGGCACAACATGGTACACAAGCATAATTAAAATTGGTGTTTTTTCACATCCAGCTCTGTTACGTTTAGCTCATAATCAATGAGTCTTTCTTGTTTTTGCTTTTATCCCCGCCAATTGTGTGGCGACATTATCATAATAATCAGAGACTAATTTCTCCTCCAACGGCTGCCTCAGGAGACACAAACGCAGCACAGCTGCAGCAGGAGACCCAGAGAAAGACTCGTCGGAGTCCCCGCTGATACATCGGCGGTAATCAGGCGCAATGAGAGATGGCGAGGAAAAACAAACACATTAATAATGTTCTCAGCCAGCAGAATCAATCTGGGCTTCAAGAGACCCTCAAGACTTCCTTCCTGTGCAAAACTCCGGTTTGACTGAAACATTTTCACCTGCTGAATATGGATTATGATTAATAGAATGAGACATTAGATTGAAAAATATATTGTACACTGTGAATTATTTTATATTAGTGAAAAACTAAAAATTAAAATTGAAAAACGTAGTCATTAACGGATCCAATAATCATATACAATTATATTTATATATATATATATATATATATATATATATATATTTAACATGAATTAAATTTGAATTTGACACTTATTTATTTTGACCATAATTAAAATAATAGACGATGAAAAGTTTGAATTGTATTTGGTGATAAGCTGAGTTTCATATAGTTATTTAGTGGTTTTCATTAAGTCGCTATTCCACCTGTGATTGACAGTAAAGGAAGTTGAAATAATAAATCTAGTCACTTCGAATTTATATTATATTAATATGTCTGGATGATTGATAATGTTTCTATGGAAGTATTTTACTGTCATGCCGGAAAATGAAAAAAATTCAGTATCAATACCATCATATCATCATCGTTATCATCATGTATTCACGTTATAACGTAAAAATTATAAGGTGAAAACCGGAAACTTTTCAACTCATAATGTGAAAAATCATCGTGTTTTTAAATGTAATTAAGTTTCATGTTTTTATATTTTAAGTTTTACGATATAATGTAATAAGTTTTCACAAAAAAACGTGAATTTTTACGTGAAAATGATCTATCACGTTATATCATGAAAGTTTCCCGTTTTTACGTGATCATTTTCAATTTATAACATAATTGCTATTTTTCACATTATAACTCTGTTTTTATATTCCAATTTTTACTTTATAATGTCATAAGTTTCATGTATATCACAAGAAAATTCTTAGTTTAAAACGTAAAACTAATGCGTAAAAATTACCTATAATGTTATGACGTGAAAAGTTTCACGGTTTCACATTATTATTTTTAAGCTATAATGTAATTAGTTTCATGTTTTTACATGATAATGTTCATGTTATAATGAGATTGGATCTTTTTCAAGTAATAGCGTAAAAATAAGTTTGGCATTATAAATCCAAAAGTTTCACGTTCTGAAATTCAAATTTGTACGTTATTTAACGTTCGTGAAACTCGTGAAAATTACGAGAAAATGATCATGTAAAAACATGAAACTTATACGTGACTCTTTGTTTTTCGTCAATAGCACTCTTTCATTAACTCTGTCGTGATTTTCCTTACGTGAAACATTGAGGAGAGTTTGATTCCTTCCTTCCAAAGAACCGTTCTCATTTATCATTGTTCCACCTTGCACCGGTACATAATCCAGAATCTACCCGCCGCCATTTTGGGTTGACTTTGTCATCCTAGTATTGGTCAACTACAGAACCGGTTGTCAGCGACTGCATCCAAGACGCCACATCGCTCGTATTTCAAAATCGAGCTTCATTCGTATCATCAAACTCCGGCGTTACTCGTTACACGGAACTGATCGACTTTTTTTTCTCAAAGTTGTCGTGTGAATGCGTGAAATTGTTTGCGTGGGTGGAAAACGCATTGGACCCGTGTCATCTGAGAAAACTTCCACAGTTTGTGTTACGAAACAGAGTTTCAGAATCTTTCCTTTTTCAAAGATATGCATTTCTTTGTAGTTTTAAGACGGCGGCTGGAATCCGAGTGGATCAAATACCGAAACCCGGAAAAGCTCAAATTCTGGCTGCAAGGAGTCATGTGGCGGAACTGACCTTCGGTTCTCCTCCCCCAGAACCGAATATTTAACCAATTTGGTTCGGACTCTGAGACCGGAGAATGGATCCATAACCTCCCCTCCTCCACCTGTGCTCGCGTCTGGACGCTGTAGTGCCTCTGGAGGCCGCGTCCGTCACTCGTGTGCGAGTCCACAATCAAATCCACATTAGAGCCGTCGCCAGCTGAGCTGAAATTGGATTAGCGTCACCGGCGATAAGTCAGAGGGGCGAACCAGAGAAGAGGAGAAAAATTGGAAGAAAGGAAACGGCTATCTAAGCGCAGTCCTCCCTCTCCAGCACCACCTCCGCCTCCGCCATCATTTCATTTTGTATTCCAAGCAGCGCTCCGCCGAGCCGCTACGGAGCCGGCTGATGTTAATGGAATTTTTATATGCAGACTGTAGAACCTCGAGTTTCCCCTTTTCTATTCAGAAGCGCGTTTCTCCTCCTTTTCCTCCCGTCTTCCCGCGCCAGAACTGCCTTTGTTTAGGATTTGACACTATTTTTAAAACCTTGCGAGCGCGCCGCGTTTCCATCGGCTGCGGGTGAGCGGGCCTGTAGAGAGGCGGCAGCGGTGGCGGCCGCTTTTGTTCGGAGGATATTAGCTTCCCTGCTCTGAGCCTCGTAGAAATCAATGCAGAGAGGGAAGCGATATAGAACTCCATTAATGCGAATAAAGCAGGAAGGATGGTGAGGGAGGACACGTGTGATGGAACGTAACAATAATCAGGGCTGATATCAACAAAATGGCGCTTTGAATGATAATAGGAGGAGGAAGTTTTGGAGAAAGAGAGAAAGTAGAGGAGGGAGGAAGTCGCGGCGGAGCTATAAATACAGCCACAGATGCTCTTGGTTGCCACGATAAGGCGCTATTCCATCGTCAGCATCCAGCTAGCGTAGCATTATAGCCCAGCTCCGGCTGAGTCTGTAGTAACACCAGTAAGAGAAGGGGGGGGGGATTGTGGGATTAAGGAATATGGCATATTCAGGCCGAGTGAAGATTGAGAGGGAAGACGAGGGTGAGACACAGACGCTACCGCTAAGTATTCAATCGCAGGGTCACAGCAGTCACAGCTTCTCCGCTGAGGCACCCATTTCCATTTTGCCACATCCCACGATTCATCTCTGGAGCCGTCGCTGAGTCAGAATCTTGCCACACTGAAGGGATTTACTTTTCTGCCCGGAGGGGCCGCCAACGATAAGAAGTGTTTTACGGGCGTGAGTTTGTCACCCAATAACATGTTTGTGGCTCTCGCCAAGGCTTTAATCATATTCCCGGGTCGGCGAACTCTTGTCCCGCCTCCACTATATGAAAATATCAACACCTCAGCTGGAGCTGGATCGGTCCGACTATGTCTGGTTTTCCTCGCTGACCCCAATATTTTCCCAGAGATTGGATCATTGTTTGTGTGTTTGTGTGTATGTGCGTGTGTGTATGTGTTTGTGTTTGTGTGGGTGCGTGTATGTGTTTGTCAGTGTGTGCGCTCGTGTTTGTGCGTGTATGTGTGCGTGTATGGTTGTGTGTGTGTTTGTGCGTGTGTATGTGTGCGTGTGTTTTTGCGCGTATGGTTGTGTGTGTGTTTGTGCTTGTGTGTATGTGTGGTATATATCACCTTGATATCAGATATTTAATCTTACCCAGATTTCAGTATTTGCAGTTTTTTATTTTTGTATGACCGTGCATATGTGTTTGTGTGTGTGTGTGTGTTTGTGTGTGTGTGCGTCAAACAATGGGAGGTAGGTATTACTTTGCTCCCTGTTAGCATCTGAAAAATGACATGAAAGGACACCTTCGGAGAACAGCAGCACCTCTCCCTTTGTGGGGGGAACAGGGACGAGCGGGGTGTGATGCTGGCGGGGAGAGGGGAGTCACATTGGCTTTAATGAAAGCGCCCGCGGCATCTGTGCAGAGTTGAGCTTGGCCCCATCAGCACATTGTTATCTCCCCTCTGTTCCCCGGCTGAGAGGCAGCGGTAGATTTCCGAGGCGGGTGGCGCAGTCAAACCAGAGGCCATTAAAGACGGACGGAGGCACCGGGCAAATAGCTGGCGGAGGAAGAGAAGGGAAAAACGCATAGAACACAGGAAGCCTCATTATCCCTCAGAACCGGTGTCGCGGGCTGGCTGTCAGCACACCTATGGTTTTTGACGTGGAGTGTGGGTTGGAGGAGAAATAAAAATGTATTTTGCCTCAAAGTAGTGTTTCCTCCACTTAACTTGTCCGTGTCGGGATTTATTCACCAAAGTGAAAGTGCTCGTGAGCAAATAAGGGAATAATGTTTTGGAAGCCGGTGCGTTTTGAAGGAGGAAAACATCTGAAAGGCCACAAGTGTCAGAAAATAAAAGAGAGCCTGATCCTCCTTGTCTGGTGTCACCCAAAGGCCAGAGTCGCACATTTCTTCTCATCATCGGCCTCGTGTCCTGCAGCAGGAGCTCAGGAGCCACCGCTGAAGGATCCTGGATGTTGTCACAGTGCCCCCCAGTGGGCATAGGAGAGAAACACAGTTCAGGTTAAATTTACATTCTTTTTTTCTTTTTTTTTTCACCCATTAACCCATTACCCCTTCTTTCTGCACACAAACTGATAATGTAACAGTACTTGTAAGCGACGGCGATATATTAAAGTAGCTACCAGTAATAAAACGTATTGCTCCTCAGCCAGCAGGTGTATTCGCATCACCTTGGTGTCTATGAATAGGTGGGACATAAACTTATGTATTTTCAGCGCCGGTAACATTGAACCTGTTACTATGAGTGAGTAATATGTGACTAAACATAAAAAATACAAATATTTCTATCCTGATCTGATCTTGATTAGATATTAAAAAAAAGATTATATTATATGAGCACCATGAAACACATCAATCATTAGAACCAGGACCAATCTCCAATTGGATTAGGGATTTTGGCTGAAAAATACGTCCACTACATAGGTGGTACATTCTTTTCCTGTGACATAAATCAATGAAATCTATCATTATACAAAGTAGAATCATTGCCAAAACATGGTGGAAGCCTGATTATTGGCCTGTCAGCAAGAAGAACGAGTTAAATAAAGCTCCAGCTCTTGTTTCATCGTGTACATCGAGCGTTTGAGTAATTTCTGACAGACTCCCTGGGAGTTCAGACATGAAGCCAACTTATTATTATAATGTTTCTTTTTTTTCTTCTTCTTTTCAAGGATTATCCAACTTCTCTTCACAACTCAACAATACAAATGCCAATCTCAACACAATGCCTGTCAGTTTAACACGCACCTGAACGTAATTATGCTAATGTGCCGGCAATTAGCACTAATGAGTTGTTGCCGGGCTAATTTGGTATAATGAGCCTCACATTGTGCCGTTGCTTTCATGACACAGACTCTAAATGTCATCCTCCTCGTAGACGCCAACAGCCTCCAGCGGTTATCATCCCCAAACTCACACTTTATAAACTAGGCCTAGGGTAGATCCCTGAAAATCTCCCAATCCCCTGCGTTATACAAGCAATCCCCCTGATTCAACCCCTCAAATTCAATGTGACTCATTGATCAAATCAAAAAACGACTATTCCTATGAAGTCAGCAGTCTGCTCTAAGATCAGATCCCATAGAGACTCACTAATGAAGATGAAATGCAGTTAAAGGGTTTCTCTGAGCTCAGGAATAAAACAAAAAAGACTGTCTCGAGTAAGTTTTATAGGAGCTAAATTTAGACACATTTGGACTTTGGTTGGGAAGTTATTGATAAGAAACTGAGTTTTCCCACAAAAAAGCTCTCCTTATTGAAAGAAATGAACTATTATGGTCAAATAATATATATACAAAATAGAAATATAGAGATACTATGGCTGACATATGTTTGGGGAGTAACGGTCAGAAAACTGTTCACTCACTTAGGCCCCCCCTAGTTATTACAGTTCAATCAGAGGAGACGAGATTAAGAAAAGATGGATGATTTATTACAAGAGTTGATCTTTGATTATGAGTCTATTAGGAAGTGTTTGGCGCTCAGACAGTTCCAGGTGATTGTGATCAAAGGGTCTCTAACCTGAGCAGCAGTGTGGAGTAAAATATGATCTATAAAAGATAAATCTCCTTGAGTCGATTCGCATTTACCAAATGTGGACTAAATTAGAATATAAGTTATAAGATAAAGTTCCCCCTAGTGGAGAAAAATATGCAACTGACCTTTCCCACAATCAGTCCAGTTCTTCCTGGCATTAAGGTCTATGTGGGTATAAAATTTGAAAATGATCCATGAAATAGTTTTTGAGTTATCTTGTCTGGACGAGGGATCTGCGGCGGACGATTCTAGAAAACCCCTTACCTTTTTCGGAGTTACAATAATGATAGTTAGAATGTTCCGCTGAGGAGGAGGAGATTCTCACATTTTCTCTTTGCTACCTGCCACAAACACGCCGCGGTACTGCTATTTCCGTCACCCATTGACCTGACAGGTAAGTGTCGGGGGGGCAACATGTCAGCTGCAGGTGGAAACTCTCAGCAGGGTGCAGCGCCGCGGCGCCGGGTGTCACAGTCGGAGCCGGCTCGGGCGACTGCAGGTGAGACGCTTCTCTTTCCACATTCAAGTCTTTTACACTGGAAAAAAAAAATGACCCCTTCTAAAAATAGGCAAAAAAATTAGAAATGCAACGTTTTTTAAATTTGTAATGAGTAAAAGAAAAATCTTGCAAAATTTATATCGTCAGATTTCTTGAACTGACTAAATGTTAATATTACTGGACATTATTGTTCATACATTGCACAAAATAAATGTTATGACAGTGAAAGAAGCCTTCTTTCTGGGAAATGTTTTTTTTTTTATCTCAAAAGAAAACTGATCTTGTGGACCATGTTTAACATTAGACAAATAATCTGTTTTTCAGAAAATATCTGTAATATTGAGCTAATCTGAGCCAGTAATGAGGTTCAGCGACAGTTTCATAATATTCCAGCAGAGGAACAAGATTTTATTTTCCTTATTTTAAGACATTTTCTCTTATTAAAAGCTTTTCTTCTCCTATTTATTAATCCTGGACAAAGGATTGAAGGAATGCTCAATTTGAGTGAATCAATGTTACATGAATGACTTTTCATTGCTAGTAATTGGCAAAATTTAGGTGGTCGGCCGGAGCTCAGTGGGTGGGGCAGTCGCCTCCTGAACAGAAGATCAGCAGGTTGTCGGTTCGAGCCCAGCAGTCTACACGACATGGTGTCCTTGAGCAAGATCATATATTATTAATTAATTAATACATTATATTTTTCCACAATGGTGTTTTTTTACACTTAGACTCTGCAGCAACTGATCTTTTTCCACCAATACTAAGAATAAATATTAACAAGTTAACATGCAGACAGATGGGAAAAGGGAAAAAAAAAGAAAAGAAAGTTAAAAACAAGGGAGGAAAAAAATACTGAGAGTATTTTCTATTTCCTCAGATGTAGCTGGCGTCTGGAGTAGCCACCTGAGGTTTCATGAGGTTGTATGAGACACAGGTGAGAGCCTTTCCCTCCAATCATACAGAACAATCCTCCTTTTATGCCCAAGCCAAGCGGGTTCGAAGCTCGTGAGACGACGCTGACAAATGTCTGTCCTCTGTATGAGCTGGAAGGATTTTTGTACACGGTGAGCGATGCTTCAATTTGATTCCGTGTTTCTCATCAGGTAAGCGTTTAACTTGGGCACCGGTCTGGAGGATTCCAGCCCCTCAAGATGTACGGTCTGTATCTGGAAGCAGTGAACGATTACATTAATGAATCCTACGGCGAGGACGTGTGGAGGCTGATCGAGAATCGGGCAGAGATCCCTCACCTCAAGTTTGTCAGGCATCAGATGTACAAGTACGTCAGCGCTCGTGTGATTTTCATGTGGCGACGGCGCATAATTAGGACAAACCCGTCATGGACTCACAGGGGCCGCTTCTCAGCTCACCTGCAGAATTCTCTGCAGCGGCATTTATTCTTAGATCCGACAAACTGTTGAGGAGCCAAAGCTCTTTCTGCTGAGAAGATAGAATCAATATTTAAATCGGCTGCAAAGAGAGATTATTTAGAGATTCTGATGTTCTTATATCTGAGATATATATATATATATATGTGTGTGTGTAAATGTCATTTTATTTAAGAACCAGCCTTTAGTTGATGTAATTTTTTAATTGGTTAATTACTATTCTTTTTTTTTTAAGCTATCTTTGACAATCCAGAAGAAAATTTCTATTACTTCTGCATTATTTTTAAAATCTATGTATTGTAGAAGTGAGATTTACGAAACAAGTTCCATCCTAAAATGCTTTGACAAAACTCTGTGTTTCTCAACTAATTGAAAAATGACCACAGTTTCCACCCTAAAGGTCACTTCCATAACTTATAGAGTAACCTTCTGTAAAGTCTGCCTTTCAGTACAAAAATAAGCTGCTATTAAAGACTGATTGGGACAAATGCTGCCTCATCATCTCCAACCTGGGTTCATTATTTTCTCCACAGCGACAACCTGATCCTGAGGTTGGCGAAGGCGGCCGGCGAGGTTCTGGGAAAGACTCACGATGAGCTGATGTACGCCTTCGGGGTCTACATGGTCAAGAGGATTGGAAACTACGGATATGAGCGCATCCTGAAGGTGAAGCCCCCCATCCCCATTCATCTAACATACACACAAATTACTCTATGATGATATTTGTAGACACTAAAGGCATGCTTCACTCAGCTGGTCTTTGAGACCTAGTAAGGAACACAGGTTATGTTCATGTACTGGTTGGTTTCACTTGAAAGAGAAGCGCGTCAGAATCTACCATAACTTAGAATTCCTATAGTTACTTACAAGCGCAGACACATTGAGATGACCTTTAACCTCATATCATGCAAAAAATAGAACATTCATCATAATCAATATGCTTCATTCTTGGTCAAAGTAGTTTTTACACTCCCCCAGATATGCCAATCAGCCATAACATTATGACCAGCAACAGTTGAAGTCGGAATGTCATTGATTATCTCGTTACCACAGCACCTGTCAGGGGGTGGGACATATTACGCAGCTAGCGAGTGTTTTTGTCCTGAAGTTGATGTTGGAAGAAGAAAAAATTGTAAGGATTTGATTGACTTTGACCAGGATCATGATGTAATGACTGGACGACTGCATATTCTGATCTCAACTTTTAGTGGTTATAATGTTATGGCTGATGAATATGACAGATGGACAACCTTCGGAGAATGTGGAATGCTTATTTAATATATATATGTATATATATATATATATATATATATACACATATATATGTATATATATATATATATATATATATATATATATATATATATATAGACATATATATAAAGATGTATATATAGACAATATATATACTATATATATATATATATATATAGTATATATATGTATATATACCTGTGATTTATATATAATATATATACATATATATATATATAGACGTATATATATATATATATATATGTGTGTGTGTGTGTGTCTATGCCATCCCATTTATGAAGTCAAATATAGAAACTAAAATACTAAAACTCAAATCAGAATCAGAAATTCTTTATTTTCATACTATTTTCTGAATATGTCTCATATTCTAATCAACTGTTCTTGTCCTTAGGGTCACTTTCAGCACAAACGTCCCACATCACATGAACTTGTCCAACTGTCATCGGCATTGCTAATAATAATAATCATTTTAATATTAATAATAAGGATTTATAACATATGAACCAACATTTTTCTTCGACAATCTACATATATATCATCGTCTTCCATCTTTTCCAGGTGTTGGGGAGAAACGTGCGCGACTTCATCAATGAGCTGGACAACCTGCACGAGTATTTCCGCTTCTCCTTCCCGAAGGTGCAGCCGCCGAGCTTCTGCGTGGAGGAGGAGTGCGAGACGAGCCTCACGCTGCACTACCGCAGCACCCGCAAGGGCTTCACCCAGTTTGTCAAAGGTAACCGGAGACGCAGACAGGAAGCTGGGTTTCATTCCCAACCCCACACCGCTCTTATGTGTTTAGCCCAAAGCATGCTGGGAACGTTTATTAAGTGTTAATACAAATGAGGGAACTGTTTAAGATAGACAAGAACTACAGTTTAAAAAAATTATTCAGGACGGAAATCTGCTATTTCCACCTGACAACCCCACCAACAAAAGATAACTATGAAAAAATTATTCATCTTTATATTTGACTTCAGAAATGTATGAATTTCATATCTTAGACACTATTTTTCTTTTGTTTTTCATGTTATTTCAATTTTAAGAAAGTAGTAAAAAAAATAAAAGCTCGTAAAATTATCGCATGGCAACATTTTTTTAATTCATGGAAAATAATCCATTTTAATTAGATTCACTCTTTTGTATGCGTTTGTTTTTTGGAAAAATGATTTGACCCTTATTGGACTTTTATTTTGTTAAATCTAGTTACGTAATTCTCCTTAGCAAATCCCCACATGCCCTTATATGTCCCCGAAAAGTCCCCAATCCCCTGCGTTGTACATGCAATCCATCTTATCGAACTCCTTAAATGTAAAATTCTCTGAAAAACAGTGTTTTTAAAAAAAAACAAAGAATATGATCAATTAGAGTAAAATATGATATATACAAGATAGATTCCATCAAGTTGATTGTTATTCACCATGTTTGGACCAACTAACCAGCCAACTGTTGGTCTGAAGTTATTTCTGCAAAACAGTGTCATTTATAAAAAGAATTTAAAAAAACCTAGTGAGTGAAACATGAACTATTACAATAAAATACCATATATACATAAAAGAGATCCTCCAACTGATTCACATGCACTATATTCTAACTAAAACGGACCAAGGGTTTAGAAATGATAAAATCTCCCTTTCTCAAAATGAATCCAGTTCTACCACTCACTCTGATATGGGTGTAAACTTTTGAAAATAATCTATCAAACAATTTTTGAGCTAGCCGCGTTAACACGGCGGACCTTCTGCGGATGCAATGACGATTCCATAATATCCCCCACTTATAGTGGATATTATTAACGAACAAGGAGTAAAAATGATCGGTTCTATACAATCATAGAGAGTTTGTATCAAAGACTTCTCTTCTATTTGTTTTCTTCCTTTGTTAGTTTAAAAAATCATTTTGTTTGTAATCTGTGTCGAAAAAGAGGTTCAGGTTCATCGTGCAAAGAATTTGATCTATTAAGGAAAAGTCATTGATTAAAAAAAAAAAAAGCAACTGAACTATTGTACGTCATGAATTCAGTTATGAGTTCTCAGCGGCTCAGTGTGACTGAATCCTTTCTAAGCCACCGTTGACCTCCACACGCCCTTGACCGGTTTGTCTGATTGATCCCCACAGGGCAGCTCTCTCAAGTGGGACGGCAATTCTACAACACCGACATTGAAGTGGAAATCCTGTCCAAAGAGGAGACGGAGAAAATGACGTATGTGGTACGTACTCCGGCTTACGTCAAGTATCAGTGGAGCTGTGGAGCGTCTGACCTTGACCTAATGTTGGTTGATCCATCAGCTTCAGGAAGAGATCTTGTTTGCACTCAGATAGCAAGTGTTTATTGGATGGAGATAAGTGTTTATTGGGATGAGATCATAATTTACAGTAGAGCTTATCTGATATGTGCTACCTTGGCTTTTGCTCTCTTCACCTCGACTGCGCCTCAATATTCAACTCAAATAGGATCAGAGAAAAGAAGCAACCTTGGTGGAGTCCACCACCCACCGAGAACATGCTTGAGAATACAAACCCTCACTTTGGTCATATAGAAACCGATATGGTACTGGTACTGACACAGTTAGCGGTCGTTTTAGCTCGGTTTAGACTATGTAAGTTGGGAAAAAATGGATTAAAAAGATTAAAACTCAAAACTGAAATCCCAAATCCAAACCATCATGAGCAAATTCCCAAGATCTGTCCAGCAAGCCCACAAGTGTGAAGAGTTGGTCCACCATTATTATAACATGGTAAAGGGTCTTCTCTTGTTGACTGCTGGCATGGAGAGTAATTTCATGTCACAAAGCTACACATGCTAATTGGCCACTGGCTGGAGTCTATGCGATGTGTTCAAGTGCCACTTTTTGCTCCTTTCACAGACAAAATGATGCAACGTCAGGGGCTGTCTGTGCTGTAGGTAGTATGAAAGAAACGAAAGAGAGACATACAAACAGAAAGAAAAACAGAAAATATTTTGGATATTACATTACTTTTCAGATTAAATGACTAATTGGTTGTTTTTTTTGTTATTTAATTTAAGATTTTTTTGAACACATTATTTGGGCATATTTTGTCCATAGAACAATGATAACAATGACACCAGACTAGATGGCCCGACGGCTCAGTTATTAGGGCGGTCCACTTATCTGAAGGTTGATGGTTCAATCCCCGGTCCTTCCGGTCTACATCCTGATTTATCCTTGAGCAGGTGGCGCCTTGCATGGCAGCCTCTGTCCTCACTGTGTGAATGTTTTTGTGAATGGGTGAACGCTGGATTGTGTTGTGGAGCGCTTTGGGGTCGAGCTGACTAGAAAAGCGCTTGGGGAAAATGAAGGCCCGATGAACCACCTGCCCATCATTGTGATGGTTTCCTTTTGACAAAAAACCCCAAAACTACGCTGGTCTTAGTGTTTGAGCCTTCTTGTATGCTCATTTCTCCTTCTTATAACTCAACAACAAAATGCTCAAATTCTGCCTAAAATATCCCACCCACTGTGAGGTACCACTGTGATGATATTCGCAAAGTCATTTTGACTTCACCTCTCAGGGGTTATAATGTTAAAGCTTTTTGGTGTATGGTACAATTTTATCTGCTTTTATGTTTCCAATAAAAAAAAAATTTCAAGTTACTTGATTGCATCATATAAAATATAACAATTTCACTTCAGTTTCCGTGAAGAGGCTGATTCCTGCCTGACCTTCTGTACGAAAAATTGGATTTCAATGTTTGAATCTACCTCTCGCTGCTTTTCCAGGTTTATAAGATGAACTTTGATAATGCCGCCTTCAAACACCGAATGCCCCAGCAGAAGACGGCGCCAAGCTACGAGAAGCTGCCGATGAAGAGAGGCATCTTCTTTGACATGTTCCCCTTCAGCGTCATCTTCCGGCGGGACATGACCATGTACCGCATCGGTGACGGCCTCAAGGAGGTTTTCTCCGACCTCCAGGGCAAGAAGGTCAACGAGGAGTTTACTCTGGTCCGACCTATGCTGGAGTTCAGCTGGGATAATGTAAGTTCAGACGCAGTAGTCCAGTTTCTGACTCATGCCGGGTTACGACCAGACGACTGTAGCCCGAATTTAACATGATCTAGTTTTTGCAAGTTCCACAAGTTCCCCTCATCCGGCCCAAGTATGGACGCACCGACCAGATTTGTTCAATCTGTTCAAAATGCCGCTGAATTTTGAAGTCTGCCCTGCTGTCATACGAAGCAAGACTAATCTTTCTGCCATCTCGTTAGATCTACACCCACCTGAACAACGTCTTTGAGCTGCTATCCAAAGCGGTGGTGGAGAGCAAGCAGAAGGTCAACATCCCAAAACTGAACAAGGAGGAGCCCGAGGAGAAGGAAGAGAGCGAGAAAGCAAAGAGGGAAGAGGAGCGAGGTACGGCTCCTTCAAATACAATATTCATTTAGTTTCTACTGAATAATGTATCAAAAAGGGTTCATTTCCCATGGATGGGATCAGAAAATGTCAATCATCTCATTTTCTGCCAAGGTTATTGGATCCAACCAGAAAAAGATCTGAAATATTTATGAACTATCCAGGTGGAAGTGAATATTAGATTTTTGAAAGGGATTAAATGGAGTTAAAACGATATTTAAAAATGTATCATATTTAAAGAAAAACGCAGCATTTTTCACTCATCAAAGCATCAAGAAAACAAGAAAGTAAAACGGGAAACCAGTGACTGGTAGAATTAGTTGTTTTCCATGAACAATTTTTCGTGCGTGGACGAAAATACCTTCATGCTGCGTTCTACAGGCATTTTTAAGTTAAAACACAGATTATGTGGGTAGAAGGTTGAATGAAACCAACCATCCCCACTTATCCTTGTGTCATCTCCTTTTCCTCTCTTCCTTATTGGTTTTCCACTGGCTTGGGAGGTACAACAGCCATATCATTATGTCAGTCACTAGAGCCATGTCAAACTAGCATCACTTGCATCACTAGAGCCATGCCATTACATCACAGAGGCACTAAAGCCATGTCATTGCCTCACAGAGAGTTTGGAGTCACTACAGCCATATCATTACGTCACAGAGACTCTTGACTCCCTAGAGCCATATCATTGCGTCATGGGGCCCTTGAAACATTAGAGCCATAACATTAAGTCACAGAGGCACTAGAGACACACCAAAACTTCACAGAGGCAATAGAGCTATTCATTATGTCACAGAGGCTCTTGAGCCATATCATTGTGTCAGTGAGTCACTATAGTCATCACAGAGACTCTTGAGTCACTATATCAATATCATTGTGTCACTGAGTCACTATAGTCATCACAGAGACTCTTGAGTCACTACATCAATATTACTGTGTCACAGAGGCACTACATTCATTACAGCCATTTCATTATGTCACAGAGGCACTACATTCATTACAGCCATTTCATTACATCACAGAGGCACTAGATAGACTCTATAGTAGATCCACACAAGAAAAAAAATATCACCCCTGTTTGCAAATTAAGGACTAAAAACTGCTTTCGAGAGGAATTATCAATTCTTGGGACAATTAACTTGAAAATGAAAATATCAGATACCAGATAAAAATGTCATTGCTCTAAAAACATAAATATGACAACTTCAGGTGACTTTTCTTTTATGCTGTGCAGATCTCAAACATAATATTGACAACACACCAGATCCTATGTCGCTTTCTTACTGATTAGAATTCAGTCCACCATCTCCTGTGTCCTTGTTAATTCATTTGTTCAATCCACGTCCCGGTTCAGTCTGTCACCCATACTCTGCCTCTCCTTTAATCAGAGCCCAAAGGGGGCGGGGGGATGAAGGGCACGGATCAGGAGTACAGCAGCGCTCTGACCCAGTACAACAGCTCTGCAAACTCTGGAGGGGAGGATATCGAATTGCTGGCATTCCAGACTGTCACCGGTCAGAACCATTTTCATTTTAGATCTGTGTCCTTGAACACTAACAGCAATCCCTAACCCCCACCAGAATGTTTTGATTGACAGTCCTGTCGGATCTTTTCAGGGAAGTGTAGTGAGACCATCTTCGAGGACATGCGGGAGCCCCCAAAGAAACCCCTGCACCTGAAGGGCCAGATGAAATACGTCCCCCAGTGGGACTCCCTCATCTTCCTGGCGACACCCATGTAAGACCACACCCAACACACACACCATGTGGGATATATACAGATCTTGACATGTCCACTTAGTTCCTAGAAACTGAGAGCCAACGGCAGGTCCATATTATAATACAGAGTCAGGACTGCTCCACAAACAGGTACTGGAGGTTTATACCTGAGTGGATCCAGTTTTCTCATCGGTGACTCATATTTTATCAATGTCAGTCTATTGTCTCCACTGCATTTTAATGATCCATCTCGTCATCCTCAGGTCTTCATCGGACCAGGTCTTAGATGAATTTGGATCGGGTGTCTGCAGATACATTCTTATGAAAAACAGACAACGGCTGCATCTTTAAGAAGACAGGAGCTAACCTAATAAACCTTTTCTGCAGCAGAAATATTTTGTGTAGATAAATTGACAAAGTTCTAACCCAGACAATATCACAGGAGGTCAAGTATGGATGAATTAAATTGTAATATAATATAAGAAAACATGAATCTCGTAGCTTTCTGCAGACAAAACCTTCTCCGTGAGTGCCCTCTGCTTTTGATGGGTTCTAATTTTATGAGATGAAATGAAACACTATTATTTCTGAAAGGCCTCCGTCTAATTTCCACTTTTATTGGTTTAATAGTTTGTTGTGATCAGGATGCAGAGGCCGTCATTCTAAATAATTCTGTCATTTAGAATGACAGAATTACAGATGAAAGATGAAGGCGCAAACTATTTATTATCTATCACAGTTTTCCAAATTACCTGATGAATGTGTAAATTTTACTCAATGTGTCAGGCTGGCACCACAGTTAGGATCCACAAGCACGACTAATACAACGTCTGGTGAATAATGTCTTTACTAGTAAAGGCAGGCAAACAATAACCAAAGGAGCAGGCAAAAATACAAGGTTTCTTACGAGCAGAGATCAGAGATCAGAACCATGAATCACGGGGAACACTAGGAATTACGCTGGATAGGTTGGCACAATGGAACAACACGATCTGGCACAGGTGGGGAGGGGAGCACAGCTTAAATACACCGAAGCAGATTCTTAACAGGACACAGGCTTTAACAATTAAGGGTGGAGACGCAATCAGGAAACAATATGACAACAAACCCAATTACAAGGCATGACACAATGTCTGAACCTGCCGTATTAGAAAACTTTTATATATATTAAATGAGCTGCTTGATGATGGGTCGACATCTGCAATCAGCCAGAATTAGCTGAAATATTAAAGATATGTTGACAGAAATCTGATATTTCATCAATAGGATTCATGATTTCAATAACAAATTTGAAATCCGCTAGTCACGAGGGAATATTCCCCTTTATGGTTGAATTTACATTGTATTGGTTTTTTTTCCTTTTGCAATGTCTTGATTTCTCCTCAACCCTGCAGCATAGAGACGGTGGAGGACATGATCAAAATGGGCGTCTATGTGAACGACCTGAACCTGCACGACTCCAGCAGAGAGCTGATTCTGGCCGGGACGCAGCAATCTGCCGAGCTGCAGCTGGCCCTCGATCAGGTGAGTCCCTAGGGTCCAAGATGAAGAGCGCCACCCCGATGAATAGGCCCAGAGTGACGCATGATGGAAAGTCTGTATATAGTGCACCGAGTACAGAAGGTGTAAGATTTGACTCTCCTCTCCATCAGACATCCCGACCAGGTGAAAGCCCCGCCCCTCTCTTTATATCACCCTTTAAATCCACTTCAGTCATAGCCGAGATGTGGATTAAGAGGATTAGATAAGGAAGTAATGGATTTTTTGAGCTTGAGGAGAGGTGAAACGGCATCCTGTGTCTGATCCTCTAGGAGCAACAGAAATACGCTCAGCTGCAGGCAATCATCAAGAAGCTGGACGAGGAGAAGAAGAGGGGAGATTCTCTTCTGTACGCCATGATCCCTAAAGCGGTGGCCGACCGTCTGAGGAAGGGGATCACCGCCCTGGAGACGTGCCAGGTACCAGACAGCACTGCTAATTAGGACATGATAACCCAGAACCTCTAATCACAAGGGCATCAGGTTCTGAAATGTGACATATTCACTACTACATTTGTACAACTGTCTAAACATGTTCCTGTAATCAGGAGCGTAATGTGAAGAAATATTGGACCCCCTCTTGACTCTTTTTGTGTGTCTCGTACTGAAATATGTCAGACCTTTTCAATTATAAATACATTTAATCATCCAAAATCGTTGAAGCAAGAAAATTATGAATGAACTTTATATCCAACTTTAGCTGCAACATCTGCAACCAAAGTCTCTGACTTCACTGTGGTGGAATATTGGCCCACTGGTCTTGCAGAACTGCTTTAGTTCTGCCACATTGGAGGATTTGTGGGCATGAAGTGACCATTTTAGGGCTTCAACTCACAAACTGATGACCTGAAATTCTCCACCAGAACCGTCCAGAAATGATCAGAATATATGATTCACTCCGTGATGGCGAGTAATCGTGGTGCTGAAGCGGCAAAGGTTCTCCAGCCCCTTGTTCTTCTGGTTCTTCAGTGGATTTTCTTCTCACCACTTTCCTATGATGCCATTTTAGCCTTGTGTCTTTTGAAGTGTGGAGCCATGAACTCTGACCTTTATTGAGCTCAGGGAGGCATGCAGTTCTTTGGATGTTTTCTTTGAATCGTCTGTTACTTCCTGTATGAGCCTCCATGGTGCTTTTGGAGAAAGTGGTCCACTTCTTTGGAGGTTCACTATTGTTCCAGGTCTTTTCCATTTGTAGATAATGTGTCTCGCTTTGGATCTGTGGAGTCCCTGAACCTTAGATACAGCTCCGGAACCCTTCACACAATGATGGAGTTCAATCTTCATCTGGAACATCTGTTGATTTTGACATAGTGTCCTACTATTGACAACTCCTGCTTCTGAAGATGGTGTATTGAAGTGTCCTTGCGATCAAACAGGGCTGGTAGACATCAGGTCTGGGGGGGTCTCATCTGGATGGAACCAGTTCTTGATGCAGTTTGGTCGTTTTCTGGATTTAAATTCCAAGGAGGCAAAAAATTGTACTTTTTAAAAATAAAATTATCATTGAAACTTTGCATTTTGTGTTTACTCAGGTTGCCCTTTTTGTTTGAGACAAATTTGTTAAAAGATCTGACACAATGCAGCTTGAGAAACAACCACAAATGGAGCAACGCCTGCGAGCTAGTTCAGTCAGTCAACTCGAGCTGCTCTACTTACTCACATGACATGCCACACTCTCCATAACCATTTACCAATGACGCCCTCCAGAATTTGGCGGTGAATTTTTGCTCTGCTTATGCCGGAACTGTTCGCATCAGCATTTGCTACCGGATTGTTGAAGCCCCATCACCAGCCCAGCATCCAAATATCCAGAAGTGATATTTGCTCATCGCCTCCCAAAAATCTTGCTGTAAATTGTCTGCAGGGAGTGATGAGGTCAGAGCCTAGATGCCAAATGACATGTTTTGCCATTGTAATAAACAATGATAACGTGAGTTGTCTGTCTGAAATATGACACAACACAAGAGAAGTAAATTTATTTTCACAGAACTGTGATTGCTGTTCTCTTGACCCACGCCACAGGAAGGGACCTCAGCCTGGCAAGAATTTGGCTTGAGATGCAGCAGATTTGAACGAAAAGCAGGAACATGAGAACTTGAGAGATCTGATTTGTTTATGGCTCTATGAAGACAATAAAGTCCCAGTTTAAAGAAGGACCTGGATATGAATCCAGATCCTGTGCCTTCTTTGCTCACAGTGTGAGGTCACAAATCTGCGTCTGCTTGTGTCCCAGGTTTTCCCAGATGTGACCATCCTGTTCAGCGATGTGGTCAAGTTTAACGAGATCTGCATCCACATCACGCCCATGCAGGTGGTCGACATGCTCAACGAGATCTACATCGTCTTCGACACGCTCAGCGAGAAGCACAACGTCTACAAGGTCGGGCCAAAAAACACAGAAACCCAGACAGACAGGTCAAGACAGGTTCCGCTCACTCTAGTATCTCTTTCTTTCCAGGTTGAGACGATTCGTGATGCCTACATGGTGGTGGCGGGCGTTCCCAACAAGACCACCTTTCATGCCCACCATATCTGCGACATGGCTCTGGACATGCTGAGCTCCATCGACCACCTCAAAGACCCCTCAACCGGTGACAACATCCAGATCCGAGTTGGTGAGCAGTGCATCTGTCAGGCATGATAAGACCACCGGGTTGTTTTGGGTTTTGACTGTTGCCGCTCATCAGGAGGTCCCTGCTCAGGGCTAGGAACCCATCCCTGTCTCAGAACTGTTGGAATACCGTGTCTCAATCCTTGTAACTTGCAGGTTGATGGTTTTATTGACTGACAGCATCAAATATATGATTTTTAGATCTTCATAAAAAAATCTTCCGTCAACTACAGGACACAGGTGGCACAGACAGGACAAAACACAAGAGGTCGCTGCTCTGACTTAAATGCTTCACACCGACATTCTATAGGGGACCGTTTTCCTGAGAGGAATGTATAATTTTGTTTGGAGATGTCCTCTATGAATGTTTTTAGGCATACAATAAAAATCTCAAATGCAAATCTTACATCTTAGAAGATTACTCTGTCGCTGGGAAGAGGGACATCCTTGTTAGCCTTCCGTCATCGCGACCAGACCCAACCCCAGATAAGTGGTAGTGGTAGGTAGCTGTTTACCGCTGCGGGCGAGGATGTCATGAAATCTACTCTTTGCTGATGATGTGGTGCTGTTGGCCTCATTGGTCCTCAACCCTCACTAGGCATTGGAGTATTTTTTAGCCAGTGGTTCTAACTCTGACGACATGGTTCTCTGTTGGAAGACATTGGAATACTTCCTCTAGTTGAGGGTCCCAAGTGAGGGGGTTTAAATATGTTTGAGTCATAAATAAGGGAAAACAGAGTGGGAGATGGGTAGGTTTGGTGCCGCATCAGTAGTAATGAGGATGTTGTATCATTTCACTGTGATTTAGTGTCTATTTACCAGTCGATCTCAGATTTTGCCTTCACCTATAGTGGTGAGGTTTGGGTAGTGGCAGAAAAAGAATTAGATCATATACACAAGCGGCCAAAATGAACTTCCTTCGTAGGGTGGCCGGGTTCAGTTTTAGAGCTCTGACATACAGAGGGAGCTTGGAGAAGAAACACTGCTTCTTTGCACTGAAGGCACCCAGTTGAGGTTGGTCAAAAATCTGATTCAAGGCTACATCTCTTTGGAGGTTCTTCAGGTACGTCCAACTGGGAGGAGACTCCATGGAGACCCAGAACTTTCTGGAGGGAATGCATATATCATCTTGTCTTGGAACCCTTTTGGATCTTCCAGAAAATCAAAAGAACCAAGGATCTTCAATTTGTTTGAGAAGTTATAGACCAGATGCATAAATGCTTAATAATGTCAGATGATGATCTGTGTTGAAAATTAAAACCGACCAGGGTCCCTGAACAGTTTTCTCCTCCAATCATCACAAACATCGAGTCAATTATAGGGAGCTGAATAAATTGGCCAAATAATCCTGTAGTCTGAGCCCATTTAATGTACAATCAAAACAATAACACATGTATTCTAGTCGTTTAGGAATAAATCACCTCATGTTTGGCTCTATAATGTTTTCCCTGTTCCAGGTATTCACTCGGGTATGGTGGTGGCAGGTGTTGTGGGTCTGAAGATGCCTCGCTATTGTATGTTTGGCGACACAGTGAACACAGCCTCAAGGATGGAGAGCAACGGAGTGGTGACTACTTAAACACATTAAGCAAACCATTACCTACCAAAATGTGCTAAATAACCCTCAGCAACAGCCGAAAAAACTTCAACACGATCTCCTTCAGTTTAATTCATGTTTATCAGCAGAAAAAAACATTTCCTGTCTAATAATGGCTTGGTGCCTGCTGCGTTTTAGTTAATGGGGCAATCACTTAATTTGCTCCCCATTACTTACAGTAATATAACTAAGTGAAGAGTTATTTGGGAAATCTGTGCTTTGATGGAACGAAAATGAAAGAGAGGTTGTTTGCAGTTTGAATTTCCTCTCCATGCACTCCCACGCAGGAAGAAAAACCCTGAATGAACTCTTGTTTCAGAAGTCTTTCAGCACAAATTGAACTCGTTTGTCAATATTTAGCTTCAGCGGTCATTTTCTGGCTTTGTGTCTGAGCAGGGCATGCAGATACACATCAGTCAGACCACCAAAGACCACCTGGAACATGAGCCCTATATCATCGAGGAGAGGGGAAAAATCTTTGTCAAGGTGAGCGGTTTGTTTCAAGCCCCTGAAGTTCCATTGGGTGAGTTTTCAACCGGTGGGAAAGAGATTAAAACTACGGAGAACATGGTATTATCTTGTTCCCACAAGATTCTAAATTATGGGAACAAGAGGAGAAAAATTCCCCAATGCAACTTTCGGGGGTTTTTACTCACAGGCCTATTGCACAAATGTTATTTTGTGTCAACATGATAGTAATTTGATGCACAAGACAGGACAAAATCCCTGACTGGACTTAAGGGGCCACGGACTCATAAAACATATGTGCACAGGCTCATTTTCTCAAAAAAAACAATGTTTATATGTTTGTTTATTTATTGTCTTATCCATTGGTTGTGTTTCTACCATTGTCTGTTTTTTCATAATTTGTCTTTTAACTTGAAGTTATCAGCATTAGCACTCCTTATTTTGTTGTACCACCGTTTGTACAATAAGATAGGATAAGATAAGAAAAGATAAGATAAGATAAGATAAAAGATAAGTTACGATAGGATACGATAAAGAATTGAACTCGAAGAACTTTTCACACAATGGCAACCTGTTGAACAAGATAATAAAAAAAATTCCCTTGTGGAATTCTAGAGGATCTGCACACCCATAACTTGCGTGCACAAGATTAATCATCTTATCCCACAAAATAGCAAGATTCCCCATAAGACATTTTATGGGTTCCATACTTTTCCGCCTTTTGCTAGTCTTCTTTGTCAGTCTTCACATTTTTGTAGTTGCAACATTTGAAAATATGCACTCTATGTTGATTGTGATTTGAAAAATGGGAACTTTGTTAGAGTATCACTGAAAATTAGGTTAGATTACGTTATTACGATTACAAGTTCCACCTCCATAAATGAATAATTATTTATTCTTTGTATTTTTCACGTCATCTGTAAACGACATGAATTTAAAAAAAATAATATTGGTATGTATTGTGTATTTTTCTGGACTGTACGACAATTTCTGATGTGAGATCATCAGGAAAATACGGCGTCTCAAGGCATCTGTTGGTTCCATTCTTTGTCCATACAATGGAGTGTAGAGCTCAAAAACGCCTCCATCATCCTATCTGACCAGTAATCTCACATTATAGTTGAGGGGCTACCTTTGCTACTTTCTAAAGACACATCTTGTACATGTTGGACACCTCAGTTTGGAAAAAAAATATTTTCATGATGGCCAGAAGACATTGTCCAAGATTTAAATGAGAGGTTTTAAGCCACTATGCTCTACATTTGCAATGGGAATCAATTCTCTCATGTTCTAATATGCAAAAGTATCCTGTTAATTTTTAATCTTCTTGAATGCTTTGCATATTATGTATAATTTTTCGATGTTCCACATCAACTGCATTGCAGAAGCACTCTGTTGCTCTTCATGCACTCTTCATACTCGACAGTGTGATTATTTTGCAAGTGATTAAACAAATGGATGATGTCAGATTTGGGCACTGAGAAAGTTCATCTGCAGTGTTTACATTAAACATGTTTTTTGATTGGTTTCATTCATTACCAGTTTGGTTTCATTCAATACCGAAGCCTAATGTGTCGAGACGATGAATAGCGTCAGAACTATTTCAGCTCAGAGTTTCCAATGGCATCATTTATGCCACTCTGTATGCATCGACTAACATTAGTTGGACAGGGCGGAGCTAAATAACTTGAATATGATGTGTTCAGGGAGAGTTTTTGAATGGAAAGTGAAAATGAAAATGAAATATTGAAAACATTTACCATCCTGAGCCACATCTGAGATAGTTTGGAACCAACAGTCTCACTAGGTGGGTTTACATTGACAGCCTAATTCTGATTAAAATCGGAAAAGACGTCTAATCGTAAAGAAAATGCTGCATGTAAACACCCCTTTCCAAATGGAAAAACATTTCCGAATTAGAGTTCATTCTTTGCATGTAAACGCTGTATTGGAAAGCTTTCAGTTTGAGTTGTATCTGTGCATGCCCAGCGTCGTGACCTAATGCTCCGCTAAGTTTTTTTCAGTGCTGCGACGCATTTTAAATACGCTGACTTCAATACAGCAACGGTCTGCATTGGAGGGAGATTTATTCATTGCATCTTGAAATATTTTAACATTTTTGGACAGTTAGATGGGCGAAAAGCCCCCTCCGCGCATTCCCTCTTTGTCATATTTTTTTTCTGCGCGCTTGTTGGCGGTCAACACCGAGCTCAGCGAAGCATTACCGCCACCTTATGAACGGGAATGTTGATCGTCTGCACATGTTTGAAAGCGTTTCCGATTAGATGAGTGGAAGAATGTGGAAGAATGAATTTTAGATGAAAATTTTTTCCAACACAGCATTTGTGATGAGAAAACTTTTACTTTCCAACACTTCACAGGGTAAAGGCTATATGAAGACTTACTGGCTGAAAGGAAAGAAAGATCTCTCCTTCAAGACCCCGGCGGAGCTGCGCTACAGAAGCGAGCAGAAAGACTCGGAGGATAAGAGCTCTGATGGGTGAGTGGACAAAAGAGCAGTCAGCAGCGAAGAATCACCTCTCCTCTTGAGTTGATTCATGAACCCCCCCCTCCCGGTCCAGTCAGAGCCGTGTTCATTTCCCCCTGCAGCAGGTGGTTCTGCTTGTTTGATGGAATCATGCTGACCAACAAAAACAACATTTTCACTCAGATTTGGCCAGAGTAACGCGAGAACTACTGCCAGTTTAAATGTCCTTATTACTGTTTCACATATTCAGTCACATTGTGCTGATTTATTTTAGTCTGTCTTCAATCGTCTGGGGAAGTACTTTTAGTTCGTCTTCAATCGTCTGAGGAAGTACAACTTCTGCTGGTGGGCTAGGGGCAAGCTTGTACATTCCCTACAGCCTCAAGGGTCCACTGCTTGGATGTCCTCACAACAGGTTTAGACAGCTTTAATGTCCGCCTGTATGTGGGGATCAGGTGCACCATGATGTGATAAGAGTGTCACGGGGCATCAATATGCTGTCAGCACCTAGGATACCCTTGAAATTTGGTGGTTATTATACCATGCACATTTGCTTATTACCGTTTTATTACAACAACATTTTGATTTACCTTTCAATCTGGACCTGCAATTTACCACAATTTAGTTGGTTCATTCCATGGGCCCATATTTTTTAAATACCATCGCTCCAAAGTTAGAATAATTTATCGTTACTGAGGATATAAGTGATATATGATAAGGATGTCTTGGTTGTCTGAGAGAAGCTTGTGTCGATCCCATCCTCAGTGTTTAATATGTTTTGTGTGAATCACTGAGACCTTAAACATGTTTAACTGCATTAGTTCCACCAGTGAAGTCGCCAAGCACACGGCCTCAAACCTTCAGATCGCCAACAGCGATGAGCAAGCCGAAGCGAAGCCGAGCCCCAGCGAACTCCCCCTGGACAACCTGCCTCCACCAGAGGCAGCTGCCGAGCCCCCCGCCACTTCCACTGAGCCACAGGAAAAGGAGCGAGTCAAAAAGATTAAGAACAACAAGGGGCCAAAGTTGGAGTTGGAGGGGAATGCAGCGCCGGAGTCCTCGTCGCCCAATGACGGGCTGGAGAACCCGGGCCCTTTGCTCATGAACAAGAGGAACAGCTTCAGGCAGCAGTACGTCAAGCTGCCCACCAACCTGCCCATGCGCAGCGCCTCCTGCTCCATCCTGTGAGCAGAATCCCACTGAAGACCACTCCGACACCTGACGGCGGTGTAATGCTGTAGGGACAAACGTTTTCAACATTCATGGTTACTGATGATCTACAGTTTAACACACGCCGAAGGTCATCTCAGAGGGATTTTGAGAGGTTTAGGCACATTTTCCACACGTGTTTTGGATTCATCCACTAAAGAATTTGCATCTAATTTTGTTATGATCAGTTGAAGAAACAATCTGCGCTGTACGTTGCAATAAGTTGACCAAGTTGAAAATAAAGTAAATCAATATTCAGAGTTGTTTATGTACAAAAGCTAGGTTTTTTGCCTGCTTTAACAAATTGTGGTTAGGAACTAAGGTGGCGTTGCATCGCGGCCGCTTCACCAGCAGTTACCCCCTGCACCTTTTGTGGGTTGATAAGCATGGAATCGCACTTCGTCTGCTCCTCTTCAGAAATTAAGGGTGGAGCCCTCAGCTTCCCATCTGATGGGGTGATAGGGTCGAAACCCCATCAGCACTGGTGTTTTGACTAGTCGATTGAACCGTGACACCTCAGCTTCCCATCTGATGGGGTGATGGGGTCAAAACCCCGTCAGCGCTGGTGTTTTGACTGGTTGATTGAACCGTGACACCTTCGAGGGGCTCGACAGTGTAGCCGGTCCCACGAACCGGTCTTCTGGCATAGCCATTGCTTGCTCCTCTTCAACCAGAGCCAACTGGAGGCCGTCTCCGCCCGTTTGGTATAGGGTCCACTGGGGGATCCAACAAACATCCCCTGAGAGGTTCCAGGATCTTACTTTGAAATTTGTAAGCAATCTGTGTCCTGAAAATTTTCAAGTCATCTTATTACCATTTACAGTACGAATGTCACCGGTTTTGAAAACTTTTGTTTCTTATATCAACTGGTAGGGAAAAAAAAGGAAACAATAAATGTACTCAGGAACAGTCTAAATTGGGCTTCAGATAAAGACCGCCACGATTATCACGAGTCCATTCCTGATTTTCTTTTTGGGTCATTTGTTTTTATTATGCTGCGTTCACACCAAACGTGGAGCGGTACATTTCATACGCATATTTGCGCTAGCCGGCGCTAACGATACAAATTCTAGTTAGACACATCGTTCATTCGAAGTCGGAAGGACATCTATATGGAACCCATACGTTTCCCAAAATTCATGAGGTTTTCATACTCGCAAGTAAAACAACTGCTGCTAGGTGGGGCGAGTAAAATTACGCAAATAATTCGTGTTACGTTCGGTGTGAACACATCATTACACAAGTCATCCGTAAAGTCATTGCAAGTCATCCGTGAAGTCATTGCTACAGGAATTACCTTTAAATGTATAATATAAAAATCTCCAGGATGTTTTGGGGCCGTTTGGTGAATAATTCTTTGGATGTTTCCTTCAATTCCGTGAGCGTAGACATCATCAGAGGTTGTGTCTGGTAATCCACGAGGTTAAGACCCTCGCAGCATTGTATTGAGGGGTTCTACTTCCCGTATGTAACTGTTTTTTTCACTGTATGATTGTGTTTATTTATATAAAACCTGATGTACAGCCTCTGAAACTTTTGTACTCATTTCTTGTCATTATTCGTTGCTCATCTTTTGGTTTTATAAAAAAATCAATTCTTGTTCCTGTCTGCTTGGTACAGATGTGGCCAATATTCTTTTTTTTGTGGTTTGTATTTGTATTCGCCGTGCAATCAGTAACCTCATTAACGCGGTGACATGACGTTTACCAAAAGGCTTTTCTGTAAGCATCATTTAAGGTTACTGGGTTTGTGACAGCCAACCATTAACATCTGGTGACTAATGCACACACTTACAAGTTACCAACTATTTCAGGAACATGATTGTTTTTTCATCAAGATCATGTATATCCTTTATTCTAGAAGGTAAAATCCTCATTGGGATGAAACATCTCTCTCCAAGAGTGGCCTAGCCAAGAGAGCAGCACAGAAAATACAACGATAACACTTAAATAGACACAATACAATACATATGTATGTGTTTGTGTATATATACATATTTACATAAACGTACACACATATATATATTGCTTATTTTTTTATATATATATATATATATATATATATATATATATATGTAACAAACACCAAGGCAAAAAGTTAATTGAGCCAACCCCATATCCTAAATTTGATGGTTTCTTCCATGACAGATGTTCCACTTTCAACTAACTTTCATGGTAACTCATCTCAAAATTTAGTAATAGATGGAAATGGTGAGAAAAACCGTTTCAAACAAAGTGAATAAAGAACCCTTTTATCCAGTTCCAGTCCAAAATGTGATTTCTTCCCTGCTCCACTATTTCATTAGTAAGAGTAAGTAGCACAAGAACGAGGTCTTGTTGCTTTTGCAGTGTCGTTTGGATTGATAAAGATGTTTCCTTAACTTGTTTGGTTTTTCAGCCCCGTTTGTACCGTCGGCCACCATAGGTTTGGGTCCCATTCATGTACGGCCCGGGATGAGATGAATATCTGTTTCATGGCCATGTGAGGAGAATGAGATCAGTTAGATCTGAATTCACGGGGCTTTCTGCTCACATACATGTACTGAAGGCTCTCGTCACCTGCAGCGCCGCCAAACCAAACGACCGGAGAGATGACAACAACGATGGAAAAGCGTCAGCTGGTCACCATCTGTTCCTTAACAGCTGAGAAAGTTGTTGTGGTCCACCAGAACAAAATGTGAGACCTATCCTCTACTAACACGTCCATTTGGGTTTGAGTATCATGAGTTGCCTGAATTTTTTCTTTCCTAGTCGGTGATGAAGATGACTCGTGCAGAAACGTATCAATGTGCGCTAGTTTGAGACAGGTTACAATAACAACGATTAAGATAACCCGCTCCAATAGGTGGGTTTACATGGACAGCCGAGTTCCGAATAGATTTGGAAAAGACGCTTAATCGGCAAGAAAAGGATGCATGTAAACACCCCTTTCAGAAAGAAAAGTCCCTTTCCTAATGAGATTTCATTCCTTTGTAAAGAGGTAGTTTAAGTTCTTTTTGGAAAGCCTTTCCGATAGAAAGTCGCTGCATGTAAACGCTGTTTCTGAAAGATCTCTGTATGAGTTGTATCTTCGCATGCCCAGCATCGTGATGTAATGTTCTGGTTGAGTTTTTTCGGCGCATGCACAGCGCCGCAACGCATTTTTAAATACGGCGACTTCAAAACAGTACCGGTCTACATCGGAGAGTCATTTACTTATCGCAACTTTGAAAGAATTTAACATAATTGGATGGCTGGATGAACGCTCATGCCCTCTTTGTGGTATCCTTCTTCTGGGCGCTTGTTGGCAGTCGGCGCCCAGCTCATCGTAGCATTATCGCCACCGAAATAGAAATTAGGAAAGGTTTAATTCGGATAGGAGAAATCTGCCCCATTTAAATCCACCTCGTGAGTGACAATAAATCAGGAACCGGTTACGTGAGAGAGTTTTTGTTGTTATCTTCACATCTAAAAAAAGAAGGAGTAAGATGGATTTTAAAAGTGAATCCCTGAAATTAAATCTCTCGCCTGCCCTGAACCGACATCTGTTCAACGACATCTGTTCACCGCCATCGTCTATCGCCATCTATATCCTAACGCCCAGAGCAGGAGAGAAAGTATCTAAGCTAAACCAAATCCAGCGTCCTGTTCAGGCGTCAAATCTTCAGGCACAGTTCCCTGACCTCGGTGGCGATGAGGTCAGTTATTCCTGTCTTAGTCATCAGCTGATAACACGCTGCTATTATGCTGCTGACTGCACGTTTGAGTGTGTGTAAGTGTGTTTTTGTGCGTGTGTGTGTGTGTCTGTGTGTTTTTGTGCGTGTGTGTGTGTGCGTGTGTGTTGGAGGCTGGAGGTCCGCGTGATCTTTTAATGAAAGATAAATGACATAATTGAAGTTCCTCTCATTATCTCATAACCAGAGGAGGCGAGTGTGTGTAGTGAGCTTTGTGCGGCATGCAGGAGGCAGCATGCTCGCTTTGCGGTGAGGGTACGTTCCTTCACAAAACATACAGGCGCATATTGGGCAAGTGGGTGCTCCCTGCTGATGTTTCCTTGCGAGATGTCATTACACGATAAAGAGGAAGCCGTCAGGAAACCGCTTAAGCACTACTTCCTGTCTGTTTCCACGGTGACAGACCTCATCCTTGCAGTTTTGCACAGTTTACTGCGACTTTACTCCACTCAGTGTCTCTCGGAGGGGCTGAGTGGGAGGGAAAACAATGAAGCAGGTGTTTCGCTCCCCGCCAGATGCTGGTGGGCTGGAGTCCCATCCGGGCGCTCCCCTTAGTCCAGCTGGGTGTCTGTGTCACCTTTGACCCCGGCATCTGACAGCCATTAACATTCACAAGAGTTCATTGGCCGCCATTCAGAAGAACCGCCAGATAAACAAACAGCTTTAGGCCAAGCGCCCTGAACCTGAATGAATCAGTGGATTCATGTGGGCCGCGGGTCACACCGGCCTCACTATTGGTTCTTCTGGATTACATCACACATCACCCGGATCTGTATTTACATGTCTATCAATCACAGAGGACTTTAAAAGACGGAAGTTATTTACCGGCGACCCCCTCAAACAAACTCTCGTTCATCAGAGTGATCTCGGCCTTCAGGTTTTATGAGCTCATGCTCCGACTGCCGTAAAAATCCCGACTTTATGGGGTGAAAAAGCTTTCTGTTTTAGTTGTATCTGCGAATGCCCAGCGTCATGAAGTAATGGTCTGCCAACATTCTTTCAGTGCTGCGACAAATTTTAAATACGGCGACTTTAAAACAGTGACGGTCTGCATCGAAACTTGATTTATTCGTTGCACCTTTGAAAGATTTTAACATTTTTGGACGGTTAGATGGCCGAAAAGTCACTTACACGTACGCCGTCTTTGTCGTATTCTTCTTTTGGGCGCTTATGCCACAACTGCACATTTAATTGAATTGAATTTAATTGTACATAATGTTATTCTGTATTCTGTATTCTGTAACATGCTCTTGCTGCTTTAACCCTGCAATTTCCCCGTTGTGGGACTAATAAAGGTTTATCTTATCTTATCTTATCTTATCTTGTTGGCGGTCGGCACCGAGCTCACTGAAGCATTATCGGCACCTTATGAACGAGAATGTGGATCGTCTGCGGATGTGAAAGCATTTCTGGTTAGGTGAGTGGATGCATGTAAACACCGGGTCGGGACAGATCACAAGTCATGTAAACAGGCGACCGACATTGCAACTCGTAAAGGTTTAATTCGGAAAGGACAAAATTGTCCCGTTTAAACCCACCTATTGAGTGGAAAGCTTTTTAAATTTTTAAATCTGACTACAGTTTTTTCTAAAATTGGAAACGTTTGTTCTTCACATTTTGACATTAGAAAACAATTTTGTATCCCCAGGGCTACATGACTCAATGAAAACACTGTAGTAAATACTATCCAACAAGTGCCTGAATATAAATGAGATGGTTATAGGCTTAAGCAATGGTTATAGGCTTAAGTCAGAGAAATCAGAGTAACCTTTTCCAATGATTCCAGTCTGGAATCTGTTGAAATTGTATTTTCAGGTACCCAAAACATCGTCAACACCAGAATGAAAGACCAACATGCCCTAAAAGGCGGAAGTTTTATGCAAAACAATTGTTTCGTAAATGGTCTCCCCAGACGGTACCACCATCCCCCTTATTATGCTAACGGCTCACATGATGACCGAGCAGATAACCCAGACCACTAACCTAATGATTCTTAACGACCCTCTACCCACACACATTAGTAACGCGGGGTTAACTGTGTACTTGTAGCCTAACCACTCTCTAAGTATCACATCTACAGGACGTTAAATACCTGACCCCGACCCCCGCCAGCCATAAAGAACTCAGGAAGTTGGGAAACATCTTCAACTTTAAACAGAAGCCCAGTTGCCTCTGATTCAACCTTCGAGGACATCTTCATCCCGATCAATATTGCCCCTTATTCATCAGGAAGTTGTTTAACGACAACGGTTTAGATAAAAATATAAAACCCCCAAACTTTGTGAAAATTACCATCATGCGCCGAGATCCGTAAAAAAACAACTGAAAAAGCCGACGTATGCTTGTTTTGCCAGTTTTGGGCGGGTTTAATGTTGCAAAATCCAATCACTGCATTAACATTGCTAAGACTGTTGCCATGCAGGCAAACTAGTATTTAGATTAATGCTGCTGCTCTGTTGCATGAGATGCATTTGTAGCCATTGTTTTAAGTAGAAAAAAGAATCGTCTTTTTTTCTAATGGGTACCCGCAACTTGGTATTTTGGATTTCGTTTGATTTGGAACCAAGTTTTGGTTCCCAACTATGACAGATAATACAGAAAATAACTCATGATCATGGCAGGCGTTGAAACTGTGAGCGTTAGCTTTGCATCGGGGGTTCATCCGGTTGTCGAAAGTGCGCAGCAACCGGGAGCGACTGTGTGATCTCATTCATGGTTACTCATTGTTGTTTGTGAACCCACCTTAGATAAAGGACAGACGGGGAGGGGACGCGTCGCTCAGCTGCTCTGACAGGAGCGGCATTCCAGCGAAGGTGAACACAAAACAGGGGTTAAGCCACTCCCTTTTAACAGGCTGCATCACAGGATTATTGCTGAATTCTTTCTGGGGTTTTCACTTGTCAGAACAAGCAGAGGCACAACGTCAGCATTACATGAGGAGGAAGAGGAGAGCATGTAGAGAGAGGTTCAGTCAGAGGAGGTGTGACGAGCCGGAGAGAGGGAGGACTGAGGTTGTTTAGAAGAGTTTGAATTTCAGAGGGAAACAGAAGATAGAGAGAGTGAGAGAGAGAGAGAGACATACACACACTGAGGGGTGTGTCATAGCAATTTAGTTCCTCGAGGAAGTTGAACCCAACACTATCTTAAGATCGGCTGTGAGCACTGACAAGAGCGCTGCAGGAGGCTGCTTCTAGGGGTTCTGGCTCTGCTCCTGGAGGAGATGAAGGGATCTCTTTAAATCAGCCGGACGCTGCTGTCAACCTGAGGCCTACAGCAGAGGGAGAGACATCTGACAGACCAGGAGGGAGGAGGGAACTGAGAAAACACGCAGGTAAGACCTTTCTATTGCGTTCAGAGTCCAGATTTATGCTTGTTTTTACCGTCCCGGGCAGTTTTTATCCCCCCACTGTCATGAAGAAACTAATATCAGAGTTGGAACTAGTGGTGCGATCTCTCTCTCTCTCTCTCTCTCTCTCTCTCTCTCTCTCTCTCTCCCTCTTCACTTCCCCATCCTGAGCAGAGATTTATGTCCGCTCACAGTCATGCTGCAACAAGCACAGATGTAGAAATCACACTTTGTGTTTGTGCACTCTGGGAGTTGCTCAACTTCACTCTGGAGGCAGTGGACATTCCCTCCTGCGCTGGTTTACTTTGATTGGAAGCACCTCAAGTGCGAACACACAAG
This sequence comes from Lophius piscatorius, assembly GCA_009660295.1. NCBI lineage: Eukaryota > Metazoa > Chordata > Actinopteri > Lophiiformes > Lophiidae > Lophius > Lophius piscatorius. Next base: position 56,781 of record VRLP01001176.1, on the reverse strand, counting down.
AGACGAATGTGAAGCTGTGGTCTTCTGCAGATGACACCCCGTTGTTTTGCCGACTGCTGTCTGTTTCACCGTTTCACTTCCCCTTTGAGGCGTTGTGTACGGGCGGCAGTGTTGAGCAATGACAGCTCACAGCAGTTGTGCAACATTTAAAGGCGCACTGTAATTAGTGCTTTCAAAACGCTTTCGTACTAAAAATTGATTACTAAATCATTTTCACACCATTCGGTTCTGGTTTTCGAACTGATCCGATAGTCCTACGGAAATAACGTTATTGCCTGCGTTGGCTAACCCGGCTCGGGTAAATATATTTCTTAAGCGCAATGAAAATCCATTGATCTTTAGTCATGAACCCGCTCGACCCAGTAGTTATTTTAAGTTATGCCTCGACTGAGTGACATGCCGAAAAACTTTAGCTTAAAGTAGCTCCACAACTATTAGGTGTATCTGCATCACCTTGGTGTCATAGACAGGTAAGACTTAAAATCATTTATTTCCAGTATCTACTACTATCTACTTTGCAGCAACACTATCACTTTATGGCAATATTGGCACTTTACAGCAACAACGCCACTAAACTACTTCATGGCAATGGTACCACTTTACCACAATGATACCACTTTACAGTAAAGTTACCAATTGACCAGAATGATACCAATTTACGACCAAATCACTTTACAGCAACACTATCACTTTACGGAAACAATGTCACTTTTCAGCGACGGTACCAATTTACCACAATGTTGCCCCTTCACAGAAAACAATGTCAGTTTACGGAAATGATAAGACATAAGGCAACAATAACATTTTAAAACAACACTATCACTTTAAGACAACTGTATCAATAACTGCAACTATTCCACTTTATGGCAACAAAGACCCTTTACAACAGTCACACTTTAGAGAAATGGAACAACTTTACGTAGGCAGTACCACCTCAGGGTAAAGGTACCACTTAACATCGACATTATGACTTTACAGCAACAACACCACTTCCTGTCAGCAATACGGTTGATGGGCTAAAACACACGTGCAGCCTTTTGATGAAAACACAGCTGACACACAGTACTCCATTCTTTTAAAGGGGAACTGGGGCAACATGAAACAGCCTTTTGTTGGGATTCTGACTTTATTCTCAGAACACTGAGGTTAAAACATAAGAATCCTGAGGACGAATACTATTTTCATGTGGCCCTAAAACGTTTTTTTTCTTTTTTACGCAGAAAGTGAGAAAGATGACGGTTTTCTACCAGTTACAATCTCCCGTCATCTGATGTGGCGCCTCTATTTTTATTCAGCAACGGTTCCATTGTACAACCTGATCAGAGGCTGAAAGAGACTTTCTCTCAGTGTCATCAGGTCCGACCCAGTCATCCCAGAATCAGGCCTGATTCTGGGATGACTTGCTCACACAGGTTCATACATGTTCACCAGCACTGAGGCGGTAGTCATTTAAAAAAAGGCAAATATTTACCTCTCCCGTTTGCCTGGACGTATCCACCAATCAGCTGGCTCACTTTTACTGTCCATTAAAACTTTTATATCCTGCTCAACTGTTTGGTCGAGCTAATTTTGAGTCTCTATTTCTTATTGAAAAGTGTGACTGAACCTGTTTATAATCTGACCCAGTGCCAGCAGGTATATGTTAAAGAGTAAGGGGCCAAGGACAGAGCCCTTGGAGACACCACAGGTCAAATGAGACAGAGGAGGAGGCATTAACCACGGCTACTGAGAAATTTGTATTTGATAAGTAGGATTTTTATTTACATATAATAGGACATCATTATTTTGTTCTATACAACCTAAAATCACAAACAGGGATAAAATAGTTTTCTAAAAACATGCTTTATTAAAAGTTTAGCTAATTTCACTAAAATCAAACATTTTCCATGAAATACATTTTTATGTAGATTTTTTTTTTCAACCATCTAAAAATATGCTTGACCAGATTTTTCATTTTATCATGTCAATAAATTCCCCAAAGAAAATATGCAAAGAAACAAGTTTACCATATTTAATTTTGTGAGAACATTAAAGGGTTAACCTAATGTTTAAAGACTCGTCACTGCATGCCTGTTATGCTCAATCTGAAACCAGCAAGCGCGTTTGCGCTGCCTCACTGCCTCTTTGTTATTCTGATATTATTAGCTCTGAAACTGCAGAAGGCTACTTCTCCTTTAAAGCTGCTTTTTGGAAGGGAAACCACAACTTCAGGTGTTTTAATGCGAAACTTCACCCTCTTCCGACCCATATGTCACAGAATAGTTGTGCTGCAAAGCGTCCTCGATGTGACCAACTGAATTAAAGTCTTAGCAGGAAATAAGTTTCACGTGGTAGTGCAACAAAGATACGGAAGCCAAGAAGGGCCATCGTGGCAGATACTGGGCATGGCAACCATTTTCTCACATTACTGTAAAAACAACAGGTCTTTTGCGGTTATTTTCTACATTTTCATCAGATATGACGATGGTGTCACAGCTGTTTAAAGTCATGCCTGACAGGTTTCATCCGCCCATTCGCCACGCTGGTTCCGCCAGTTCATTCTCGTATGTTTTACGTTTCTTTGTACTGCTATATGGCTCAGAATAAAACTTGAATCAACATTGTGAATGCAACAAATAAGATACTTAATAATGACCAAAAAGATTCCACTTTTGATAAACGCATGAGATTTGATTTAAATTGAGGTTCAACACAGGTAGAAATTGCTTTTAAAGCTGCTCTTTGATCGGTTTGTACACGTTGCCATGGCGATACCAAAAGTCAATATGCGTGTTTTCTTAAGTATAATGCACCTTGATTGCTGTGGTTTTGGGTACTGTATATTTTAAGGTCATTAATGGGTAACTTTGTTGCTTTCAATCACTGTTTTGAATTTTTTTTGCCACTTTTCTTAACTTCGGGGTCGTGTTTGCGATGTCCCAAAAAACGGCAATATAGGTCTATCGTTTTCACGTGATGAAGAGATAAATAACTTATTCTCAGAAAAGTACCTGCTTGTTTTGTTGTGATTAAGCAATAATTAACTCATTATATCTCAGAAAGGTCTGGGATATTTTGGAATCGTCATCGCCACATTGGCTGCCGCAGATCTTTCGTGTTAACGCGTTAACGCAAAAACTATTTCAAGGATCATTGCTAAATTTTATACCCACATAAACCTTAGTATGAAAAAGAACTGGATTGATTTTGGGAAAAGTTGTTAAGTCAAGTCAATTGTGTATGTCCAACTGTAGGGGGAGCTGTATCCCCAAACATTTTCAGAACTCGTTTTTTGTGACCGTTTGTCCAATTTCGTCCAAAAGTGGTGTAAATGAATTGACTTGAGGAGATATATCTTGTATAGATTATGTTTTACTGTGAAAAGTCATATTTTACTCAATATGGGAGTATTTTCTTATACATTATTATTATTTAATTTAAAAAAAAAAACAGTTTCTGGGACATAACTACCTAATGATTTGTCCGACTAGGTCCAGATTTGGTGAATATTATTATTATTATTATTATTATTATTATTATTATATGAATCAACTAGAGGATATTTATCTTGTATACTGTATAAGATATTATAATTACTTTGGGGAGATTTATTTATTTTATTTTTTACAAAAAATACTGTGCACATAACTTACATTTGACGAGTTCAATCAGGGGGGTTTACTTGAACAACGCAGGGGATTGGGGATCTTTCTTTTTTGGGGATTATACCCTTGCTGCCGGGGGCAACAGCGTAGGACTAGCTTTTTCGAATAAAGTATAAGAAAGCCTTTCTTTATCGCATACAACATAGTGAAATTATTTCTCTGCATTTGACGCATTCCTGAGGGAGCAGTAGGCCGCCCACTTAAAATTCTGAGGAGCTAGAGTTTCAGGGTCTTGCTCAAGGACCCTACAACAAGTAGACCCTGGTGGGGCTCGAACCGGTTACCGTCCGATCTTCCGATTTGGAGACAGCCGCCCCAATAGTCACTTGTAGCAGATATTGCTAAAAATAAATATCTGCCACCATGGCCGTTCTCAGCTTCCATACAGAGACGCTCTTCAAACGGCCTCAACCCCCTGGAGCTATATCTCCAGAAGGTTTCAAGCCATATTCTCTCAACCGTTGTTCCGATTGGATCCAAATTTGGTGCCTATGAATCCACTGAAGGAAATCTATCTTTTACATGTTGTATTTGACTCTAATAGTTTTTATTTTACCCACTATTGGGAATTTTTTTTATGGAAAACACAGATTTGCGGACATAACTTTACCTTAGTTAGTGTAAAAGTTCAATCAGGGGGATTGCTTGTACAACGCAGGGGATTTTGGACCTGATCCCGACCTGCAACAAAAATAAGGCAGATGCAGCAAAAGCAAAGCAGCGAGCGGTCTCCAGGCCCGGAGGTTACATTTCAGTATGTGGTGCTCCGGCTGATGACTCTACACCGTGCATGTCCCTCAGATCCCTCTGGTCTTTCTTGCAAGTCAATGAGACTGAAACATAAATCAGAAATAGTTGTCATGCTGCTCTGCAACCATTATCACCGTTCGGGGAAATTAATCTAATGAATGTTCTCTAATCCCCCGCAGGGAATGCGAAGCTCTTGGAACAATGTGAGCCGTTACAAATCAAAATGACTGATTGTGTACGTAAAAAGGAAAAGTAGGGGAATGGTCCTCTGAATGTGACGTTTTCTGCTTGTGCTGGATGTCGGAGCCGGGGTTGGGGTGCACACCTGGGATAGTGTCTGTCAGAGCGAGTGCCGCCTATTTGCATGATCATTAACACGACTGTTTGGTTTATTAGTGAGCCTTGGAGACGTTTGCTGACTCACCGGAGTCGGACAAGCAGCATAACAACATCTCATTAGCACGTTAAAGCAGCCATCATTCATTCATTTAGCAGATAGAATATGTGCTAGCAGGCACGCACGGATGTTTCAATACATCAACTGGCTTATTTCACCCAAAGCCGACTCCCAGTCAGAGGGGGTTTGGCCTTTAGAAAGGTCCAATGAATTTATATGAAGACATCCGTAAGGTTTCTCCTTCATAGACGAGACGAGGCGATTTTCAGGGCTCTAATATTCAAATAAAATTGGTTTAAAACAAATGTCTTAATTAAAACCCTGCATTAAGATTATATTGCTCCCTATCAAAGTATGGTGGTCCAACATGGCGGTCTCGGCGGAAGTGGACCCTCTCCTTCTGGTAATATAAAGGACTTATAATAAAAAAAAATTATAATTACAAAAGTCGAAGATATTACAGAATCATCGTTGCATCCGCCGCAGATCGTTTGTGTTAAGGCGATGACTCAAAAACTTTTCATGGATCATTTTCAAATCATAAAACCCACGTAGAGCTTAGTGCAATGAAGAACTGGGTGGATTTTGGGAAGGGTTATATATTTATATTACTGACATTATGGGGAGCTTTATCTCAAGAAAGGTTTGGGGTCATTATTACTCAACAGTTGGTCTGATTTGTTCCAAATATGGTGCCTATGAATCGAATCGAGAAGATCTATCTTTCACACTTTGTATTTTACTCTAATAGTTTTTATTTTACTCACTAGGGGGACTCTTTTTTGTATTAGAAACACCGATTTTTAGGACATAACTTCACAATATGTGTTGTAAAAGCTCGATCAGTGGGATTGCCTGTATAATGCAGGGGAGTTGGGACTTTTTGGGTTAATCGCTGTGACGGACGGCAGCGTGGGACTAGTTCCAAGCTGAATTTGGAAAAAAAGGTTATTTTCATCCGTTTACAAAAAAATTAATTTAACCTTGAACAAATGAGTTCTTAAATGAAAATTACATTTTGAAAATATCTTTGTAGTGCTGCCACTCATCTAGGTTTAATGTTTTTTCTCTATTATTTGAAAATAAATCACCTTGACAGCCTAACCTAATCAACCCAACCTATCACCCAGCATTTTTTAGAGTGTATATTCAAAGAGATACTTGTAGATTAAACACACTGTACCTTCAAGCAAAAAAAAGTTTAAGATCTTGCATGTAATACCGCAATTTAATATTCTTTTAAGACTTTTTAAGGCCTAAGAAAGGCATAAGATCCATCACTGGACTCCACCCATTTCTTATCGGTGCCTCTGGGGCCAGCGATGAAGGTAGCCATTGTATTCTGGGGGTTCAAGCGTCTGTTCCTTCCTCACCGCCACTGATGCAATCTGAGAGCAGCAGGCAGGGACCTGCCTCAGCTATGCAGCCCTCCTGCTCCTCTGCGGAACTTGTCCACACAGGCCAGACCAGAGGTTACATGTGGAAAATACCGTCAGAGATGCTCGGCAACTCCTGAAGGTCTGATCACGCCCACTCCGGGTCTATATACGTAAGAGCGTGAAGACAAGCAGCCGCCACCCTTTGATTCTGTTGCAAATGCTACACATTAATGAGGCACGAAGAGTTCTTAAAGTTTGTGGGATATGAGATTAATAGTAATATTTTAAAAGAACGCATTGATTGGAGATTAGGTGGAAATTAGGGGAGGGCAACGGGGGGGCAGGCGCTGTGTAACTGGTGCTAGGTGTGGTTAAAGTCTGAATGGAGAAATTAAAATCCTCAGCGGAGCCTTTTCCATGGTGCTCTCCCACCGGGCCTCATTTGTCTACAACTGATATGACAACAAACACGACCTCAAAGCTACTTCACAGTCGTCATTGCATCTGGATCTGTTTCGGTTATTTCTACTATTTAAATACTCCAGCATGAATTGTTAAAAAAAAAATTGTGCAACTAATTGTTAAGATAGGCGTGAAAGTTAAGGATGGGATCCCTGAACGATCAGAGATATTTGGATCAGAGATGTGAACAACTGTCCTCCTCCTCGACCTCCATTAACGACAAGCTCTCGGTCCTTCAACCCCGGCGTGTGGCCTCCAACGACTCCTCTGAAGCTGATCATCTTCTGGCAGTAAAAACAGAAGTTATGCTGAGTGGAGAGCAGGCGTGAAGATGTTCCTCCATTTCATTTGAGGCTGCGTCCATAAATACCTTCATCACTTCTGCTGGAGTAGCTCTTCACACGTTCTGACCTACTACTTCCCTCAAGGAGGTCATCTAGCAGAGTTATACCAGAACTCCGTGGTGGGTTTTCCTGAACAAATGTTAAATAACCTGTTTTTGTTTGGAGTGGATCAGAAAAAAGCAGCGGAGCCAGGAATTTATCTTCTGTAACATTTCTAAATAGAGTTTCTTCACCTCGTCATTTTCATCTCTTATGTTTTTGAACCACCTGATAGCTTTTGATAAAACTTGGTCAAAGTTCATGTATCGAGCGAGAATAAATAGCATTTTGGATTAGAGCTGGACAAAAATATTTCTCTTAAATAACTATTAAATTATTAATAATACTAACGTTATTCTAGGAGTAGGTTTTTGTTGGAAGTAAACACATTTTTTTTTCTGAATTTCAACTTATATATTTCTTTTCTTAGAGGATTCTCCAAAGAAGGATTTCTTTTTAATTTAGTCCTACGCTGTCATCCCTGACTGCGAAGCTATATCCCAGAAAAAACCCCGAACCCCTGCGTTGCATGTTTGAATTAAAAGTCATGTTTAAAGAACTAAATGTATTTTATTTAAAAAAAACTGCTACAAGAAAATATACAGGAGAGATTTTCTCAAATCAATTCATATTCAACAAAATTGGACTAACTCGGATCATCGGTTGAGAAATTACGACACAAAGGCTGCAATTTTGCAGATAAATCTCCCCCTACACACACACACACACACACACACACACACCTTTTACGTGCAGTGACATTCCAGCATCGTGATGGGTAGCAGCAGGAGTGAAGGAAATGGTTTACAGTGGTTCAAACGTGGTGAGAGCAGGTCTGTTGGATGTTTATGAGATGGTGGCTCTGACCAGAAGACAGGTGGCCGAGCTGAAGATGTTCAGATGTCCTCTGGGACTGAGGAGGAAGGACAGGATTAGAAAGGAGGACATCAGAGGGACAGCCCAGGTTAGATGGAAACAGATTGTCCCCTGTGGAGACTCCTAAAGGGAACAGCTGAAAGAATAATTATAATGGCCACATTCCGCTGCTTAAATGCTTTGAGGGACACAAGTCTCCAAAAAGTCCAAGATCCCGATATTTTTCGGCCGTTGCAGTTTTATCCACACGTTTCTCCACCCAGATAGGAGACTTTGTGTCAACTGCTTACATGAGACATGATCTAAAACAGCCCGGTGTTTACGTGAACAGACAAGTGCTATTGAGAGCAGCTGTCTGACCAGCTGCTGCTCCGGTGACGGCACTCTTCACCGGTTCCTCCGTTTTGCTCAGATGAAGCATCGAGATTAGGATCCACTCTGCTGTGCTCAAGCATGACGGGACCCCTAACGTCTGACTGGACCTTTAAAATACACAAGTTCTTCTAACCGGCAGGCCCACGGTCGGGCTTCTACCTAGTTGTTGCGGTTTTTCACCCTTTCACAATGTTAGAATTCAATATAAACATTGGTTTATGTTACAGTTTTGGGTCCATTGTCTGTCCAGCTGGTCCAAATTGAGAGTCCTCCTGGTTCTGTCTCACAGAAATTGTGTAGAATAACATGAACTTTGTGGTATTCTATCAAATGCGATGCAGTAGTCTTCAAAGAGTTTCTGATCAAATTCACTGATTGTTTTGTTTCATGGTGTTTCTGTAATATTATTTTGTGTTGAATCACAGATTATTCACACATAGTTACAGATTTCTCACACATAGTAGCAGGTGACTCACACATAGTCAGATTATTCACATATATTAACAAATTACTCACACACGGTGCTATATTACTCACACATAGAAACATATTATTCCCACATAGTAACATATTACTCACATATAGTAACATATTACTCACACATAGAAACATATTATTCACACATAGAAACATATTATTCACACAGTTACTGATTAATCAAACATAGTAACAGATTACTCACACATAGTTACAGATTACTCACACATAGTAACAGGTTACTCACACATATTAACAGGTTACTTACACATAGTAACAGGCACGTTACTGACACTGAAAATGAATTAATTCAGTTCTTACCTATTCAAAGCTGATAGAAGAAGAGGAACTTGAAGTTTATTTTCAGAATTTAATTGAAGGCATGGTTTGTCTTGAAATAACCAATGGGAAGAAGTTAAGACTCATGCCTTAAGCAGATGACTGCATGAAAATTGAAATCCACGGCACATTCAGCGACACTAGCCATCCGCCATTACTCCGTCCATTCTTTCGTAAAAAGCGAAGATGACAGCAATAATTTTAAACCTTTAAAATTATTCTTGGAAACAAACAATTTTAAAGGTTTAATCCTTAAACTGTCCGAATCTTGTCACTATTAGAAAATTGTGCAGGTGGTTGAAAGGTTGTTTTTGCAATTATCAAAATTTCAATCAAAATCAAAACAAACTGTTTTTCTTCTCCCTGACAACTCAGGTAACCATGGAATCCTTCAGCTCTAGGGACATGGCCATGAGGGCGCAGAAGAAGATCCTCAGCAGCATGGCCTCCAAAGCCACGGTCCAAATGTTCATTGACGACACTACCAGCGAGATCCTGGATGAACTGTACCATGTCTCCAAAGACTTCCTGGGCAACAAGTCCGAGGCCCAGAAAGTCATCAAAAACCTGATCAAGATCGCCGTTAAGATTGGAGTGCTCTTCAGGAACAACCGTTTCAGCACGGAGGAGCTGGGAACGGCCCAAGATTTTAAGAAGAAGCTGCGCCAGGGGGCCATGACGGCCATCAGCTTCTACGAGGTATATTCACGGACTGCTTATTTTGTACTCGGGCTACCTTTGAGTCGATCTGGGATAACTTTTCCCCCCTATCGGTAGATGTGACCCTACCGGTGTGCCTAATTTGATGAAATCGACAATCGGCCGAGGAGCCTCCCTTCGGCAGAATGTGGTCAGGTTGCAATCTTTCGCCATACAAGCGAACAAAGCATGAGCTACCATGGCCCCAAATGTCTTGCACGTAAACCAGAAAACACAAAGCTCGTAATTTGTAACACCAGCTAGGACAAAAGAAGCTGTTGAGGAAAAACCACGAAAACGTTCGGCACAACAAACAAATCACAAATCACACACTTCCAATTTCCCCCAGAGGAACATAATAAGTTTAAATAAGCTAAAGTTAGCAGAGCAGCTAAAGTTAGCAGAGCAGCTAAAGTTAGCAGAGCAGCTAAAGCTAGCGGGAGCTCAGAGCTAGCCACGAGTCATGAAGTCCCAAAACAAAGCTAACATATAAAAAAAAAAATTCTATTTCTTACAATTTTAAAAATTCAAAGAAAAAAAATCAGTATTGTGAAGAAAATATTAATCTGTGCACCTCTACCAATCACACCAAGTTTCTCCGAGCTTGGGGTGTCGATAGGCTCCTCCATGGCCCAACTTGGACATTTTGAACTTGAGCCTACTCGAGGCATTGAATTCAATTTGTTTGTAATCACCCAATGTGCCGTGTTCGGAACACAGTAGGAGCGATATGCGAGGTACTCCCTGGAAGAGTCGTCAGTTCATCAGAGGGGCAGCTGTAGTTCAGTGGGGGGTAGCTGTAGCTCAGTGGGGGGGCGGCCTTCTCTCAATTGGAAGATCTAAAAGTAGCTGGTTTGAGCCCCAACAAATCTACATGTTGAAGGAGTCCTTGAGCAAGACCCAATCTGCTCAACTGGCGCCGCAGATAGCTGCCCAGTGCTCCTCAACAATGGATTCAATTCTAGAACCAATTTTGCTGTGTTGTAAAAATAAGGGTTTCTTCTAAACAAACAGGTCTAGTCTTAAGGAAAACTCAAAAGTCTTACGGAACTCTAGAAGGAAAAATCAGTGACCACACGCATTTCCGCAAAAATGGACAGGCTTATTTCGGTAGGGTAATGGCGTTACACTAGATGGCTCAGTGGACACGACCCACTGGGTTTTATCCTCATTATCACACGAACAGGTTTGTCACTAAGTGGTGAAACTCGCACATCTTTGCTTGGGAAAATGGATTCTTTACATGGATGCCCCCCTCATCCTCATCAGTGAGACAGTGAGAACATTAATGTCATTTATACGTGCAATATTCTTTTATCATAACTATTTGTCATGCAAAAAATTACGTTCCCAATACTACTTTATTTAAATTTTCCGTTTATGGTATGGTCACTTAACTATGTTTCCTTATTTCTCCTAGTATTCTTTTAGGTACTGGTTTGCATTTACTCCGTAAACAAATATTTATTACTCATTCTTTTTGTTACTGTAAGTTCGGACACAAAAGCGTCCTTCAGGATTACTAAAGTTCTGTCGTATCATTAATGAGACTGTAATCGGTGACCAATGGACCTCCTTACCTTTAGACTGGTCCAATCAGTTCCTTTAGGCGCATTAGTGAGATGACCTAGTCTTGGTTCCTCTGCGGTGTTAACCCAATAACCCAAAAATTATTTCATGGATCTTTTTGAAATTTTATACCCACATAGAACTTATTGTGAGGAAGAACTGGGTTTATAATGGGAGGTCGGTTTCATATTTCTAATACTAGGGGGAACTTTAATCTCCAAAAGTTTACGGACCATAGTTTTTGCAACTGTTGGCGTACTTTAGTTCTCTACCTTTTATACATCCCGTTTTACTCTAATAGTTCATATTTTACTAAGTAGTTGAACCAGAATTTAACCATAAATTCTGTTTCGTTGAACATAACTTTATAACCGTGGGTCCTATTTAGTCCAGATTTGGCGCATACTGATCAAAACGAGGATATCTTCCATGTACATATCATATGTACATATGATATGTACATGGATATGTACATTTTCTTCTAAAAGGTTGTATCTTACTCACTAAGGGAGCTTTTTATGAAAAATACTGTGGACATTTCAATTGAGTTCAGTCAGGAGGATTCCTTGTACAACGCAGGGGATTGGGGTTTTCGGGGATATTCCCTCACTCTCAGGGACAACAGCGTTGGACTATAACTTACGCATTCATGTTTTTTAAGAATATCCACATATCCTGATAAGGGATTTGATTAATTTGTTATATATGAGAATATCTCTCTCAAATACGGGAGTTGAACTCTCACCTCTGTCATCCCTCTGACCGGTGCAGGTGGACTTCACCTTTGACAAGGCAGTGATGGAGGACCTGCTGGCCAACTGCAGGGATCTGCTGCTGAAACTGGTCAACAACCACCTCACCCCCAAATCCCACGGCCGCATCAGCCACGTCTTCAACCATTACGGCAACCCGGAACTCCTGACCAAACTGTACGACCCCAGCGGCCCGTTCCGACCCAACCTCAGCAAGATCTGCAAAGGACTGGACAAACTGGTGGAGGACGGGACAATATGAGGTGGCGCCGAAACGTAATCAGTCAGACACTGGGAGATCTACAGGCGGACTCAGAACTGTTGGACCCATGTGGTCGGTCTGCTGCTGAAGAATGGCCGCCAAAGACTTTGAGAACAAAACTGTTGCCCCGTGGTTATCTAAGAAACATGTGGGATAAGAATCATTCCTCATGTTTGTACTGTTTAGAGGTGATTACACACTGTAAGATTATGTCCAAGAATCCAAACTTGAATATAAACTGGTTTTTACTTTATTATAGGTGTGAATATTTCGGGTATTCTGGAGGGGGCGGAGCTAAAGCGGCCAGACAGATTGCATAAAGGGAACAGGAAGGGAACAGAGCTACTGTAACACAGTGCTGCCATCTGGTGGCGTCTCAGCAACTCCATGTACGGCCCAGCGGGGCTACCAGAGGACAATGTATTCCATAATAATAAAGGAAATAACCCTGCAGTGGTGCATTACTTCCAGCGTTTAGTCTAAGCTTCGCAACACGTTCAGGAACGTCAGACCAGAAAACGACTTTAATCCCATAATTCATGTTTTTCTGACGACTGGATCGCAGGAGACTTTCTTTTGTGTTGCATCACAAAGACACCGATTGTGAACAAGATGAAGCTCCGACCAGACGAGACAAAACAGACAAATATTCTTATTTAGAATATAACTGCAAATATATATATATATATATATATATATATATATATAAATATAAATAAAAATATCTATCTATATATATATATATAAATATCTATATATATATATATATAAATATATAAATATAAATATATATATAAAATATATTTAAAAGCAATTACTTCAGGTACATTTCTTATATTACACAAAGGTAATGCTAATGAGACAACTAAAAATATATTTATATATAAACCATAAACATTTATTAATATTTTACGCTAAATTCAAAAATATAGTAATAAATATTTTCTATTTATTTTTGTTATGTTAAAAAACATTTGAAATAACATCTAACATTGAAACATTAAAAAAAGCACAAATTATTAAATTTTTCAGGATTAATTCTGATATTAATAAAAAAATAACTAAAATAAAAACGGGTCATTTAATATCTCGAATTGATGCATTCACTTTATGTAGACATTTTTCACACTAACACTGTTAAAAAAAAAAAAAAAATTCACGTAAACCCTTGGAGTACATATACTCCCATTTGAGAGTGACAGCTGAAGAAAGTGGAGATTTTTTGTTTTGAAACGAAAACATTTATTTGAAAATAAAGTTATTTACAATATTTCAAGGTGAAATCTTCCCCCGTAGCCCCTGAATTTAGAGTAATATCCGATCCGGGGTTGGTAGCAACTTTCTGCTGCAACTTCCTCTCTGTGGCGTCTGGTTCATCTTGACTCAGGGATCAGATAAAGACGGTGGAGGTGAATTAGCGGCGCCCGTGCTGCATTCTAGCAGACTGGTACCTCTTTTAGCTCAGATGCTACAATCTACTTACTGGCTTCCGGTGACCTGAGGGTTTTGCCATATGAACTGTTTGGACTGACTTTACGACTGACGGGCTGAGTTGAGTGATCGTACGCAGCCAAAGTCATCCTCTTCATCCGTACTCGCATGTACAACCTTGTTTCTGACGAAGGGAGAGGTGCAGATTAGGGTCTTATCATAATGCCATCCTGTCAGAACTGCAGGGGTCTCTGATGTTTTGAAAGCGTCTGTCCGGGTCAGAGAGGACACAAAAATCACGGACTACTTTTAACGGGATGATCTGGGTCCAGGGACACCGGCGCCGTTGACATGAGGGGTTGAGGTAACAGAAAATACAGTAGTTTATTTTTGGTTGGAAGTAACAAAAATGGCATGTAATAGATAAATGCTAGTTGGGTGTTGATAATTAACATAAAAAGATAATTGAATGATAATTAATCACTCAATGTTTCATGTTTCATGGTAATTTTCGTAACTTCCACCTCTGAGGTTAGTGTCTTTTTTTTCTTTTTTTTTTAAATTAAAGGTGATTTTATACGTGTTTTCATCATGCCATAATCGTTTATGATCGAATCACTCAATATAATTTTCATATCATTTTTGTCACTTCTACCACTGATGGGAAAAATCATTTTTAGTCTAAAGGGAATAGACTATAATAACCTCTATGCCGGGTTAATGCAAGTTTTAAATAGGCTGAAAAATGTAAAAAAAAAAAGAGCAAATTGACGAGAATGAATTCATCATATGCTTAATATGAGTTCAAAGAAAATGCTTGTGTTTTTCGTTTGGATTTCCACTTCTGTAAACAAAAAAATAATTCAAGATTCTAACGTTGTTCGTTAGAATCTTGCAACGCTGTTTAGCTGTGAAGGTCCAAAAAGTATTTTTAGGGCTATGAATCGTCAACCAACCATCCTGCAGCGCAGGTGGGAGAAGAGGATGAGTTTACATTTTAGGGGGACTGCTCCTTTAAGTGAGGAAGAAGAGCGTTGGCGGGCTGTGAGGTAGCGTCACGTCAACCAGACCGCGAAGAGTCACGTGGTTAATCCAGTCACGTGACTGAAGTCACATGCACGGCGTTTCACACGTTCGGCTGATGCACGTGTGGCAGCCGAAAGAAAGAGTTGCTTCCGGCACGCCCACAGGTGAATAAATAAGAAAATAAAAGTGTTGTATTTAAGACAAGGTCTAGTTCAAAAGGCAGGGTGAAAAGACGAGTCTGACGTCTGTGCGGCTGCAGGAGGATCATCAAAGATCTCCCATCGTCCCGCGGGACAAACGCCGTGACCTTGTTCTCCGGCTGAGACGCTCACAGCTGGAAGATCTCATCCTCCCTCTCTCTCAGTTTCCTGGTGAGTCTGGTTATGGTCAGTGGTACGGCTGCATGTGGCGCCTGCTGTACTCCGGAAGACGGAATGATGCTCTGCGACCTCTTGAGCGGCCTCCGGTCTGACGTCCTGCAGGCGCAATCTGCCTCCAGGGCGGCGACCCTGAGGAGAATAAATGGACGAAAAGATGGAGGCAGTCTGAAAAAAACCCAAACATGTATGACTGCGTGCATCCTGCTTCAAAAAGATAAAATCAATCACTATAACAACAATAATGAACTTCGTTTATGCAGCACCTTCAGCGGTCGACCGTTTATAACCCGCCCAAGGAGAAGAAGGCAAAGAAAAACCATGAGGCCAAATACATTCAAGGCAGATTCAAAGAATGGTAAACAAAAGATTCAAGGTGCCCAGAGGATGAGATAAAACAAGGAAGAGAGACGAGAAGTTGCACAAGCAGTCCCCCTGAATGAACGCCTCCTATTAAATAGGAATTACTGTCCGAAAAACTGTATTTTTCATTAAAAAAAGCTCCCTCTAATGAGTAAAATAGGAATTATTAGAGTAAAAAATTATATATACAAAATAGATCTCCTCTAATCGATTCATATGCACCAAATCTGGACTGAGAAATTATGGCCCCAAAACATTTGGAGGTGAAGCGCCCCCTGTTGGCGGAAATATATACGACTGACCTTTCCCAAATTAAGCCAGTTCTTCCTCGCACTAAAGGTTAACGCGGATAATGACACAATGTACTTTTAGACTGTATCCTTTTTCTTCTTTATAAATATTGAAATGTATGTTAGATTAATCTACGTGGCGCACACACCTCCCAATTTACATTTTGCTCTGAGCAGCAGGAAATGAGTTGCGTGACACAGTTGATTTAATTTGGCTTACTTGACAAAAGAACTCCGCGTGCACAGCGACGTGACTGCTGCACACGAGACGTTGCCGAAACTCTTTAACATGCAGCCATGTAGCAATTATACAACGGATGATTTTAGTGTGTCTGCCCTTTTCATCACAGCGGGACCCCGCCCCAGTTTGGCTGCATGCAAAGTTCACTGTCACTTAACATTTTTCGGATTTGCACTAATCATTTTTATAATTCAATCTGGATGAAACTGAATTTGTTTTAAAAGGTTTGTGATGTTGGTTTGTTGGGGGGAACAATGGAGACAGTAAGACTTCAGCCGTCAGGCAGAAAGAGCTACAATGGCGTTCTGTGTAGGACGCACCTCCGGTGAGGCAGAACAATCCCGACTGTCCCGGCTGCACAATATGTTTATTCAGAACCCACCGCTCCGAGTGCTTCAGGGGACGCTCCCACAGCGGGACGTCAGTAACGTGGGCTCATCACCGCTACAACTGTTTGAGCTGAGTCATACAACCTTCTCATATTTGCATGACTTATCCACAACAAACATTTGCCGTCTTCCACCACAAAGATTAAGTAAGCGCCTATTTTATTATTAGCTGCCGATTTCATGCAAGTATGTCGGCTCCATTTATCATACTCACAATCTGAAAGTGAGGACGCATCTGTGCTTTTGGACCAGTCAAGTTTTTTTTTTATCCACCCTGAGCAGCAAAGAACCTTTTTTTTGGTAGGAAAGACAAATTATATAAAGAGTTCACTTAATTTTGATTTACAGCCGTGTCTCTTCCGTAAACGTGGCTGTATCATTTGTCTTTGATACAGCCAGCTCTGACCGCCGGTGTGTGGTTAAAAGTAACACAAAATAGATTAACGCCTACAGTAGGTGCCTCAGGAAAATCTGTCGCATCTACCAGCCTAAAAAAAAATTCAGATGAGATTACAAACGAGCCGGAGTGTGGTGCTGGAGATTAAGCGCGGACGCTTACATTGGCTTGGACCCGTCTGCACGATGCACTGGAACCATCTACCGAAGACAGATTTGAGATGGACTTCACCAGGTCAAAAGTAACCAAGGCTGGTTGAAAACAAGCTGGTGGCGAACTGTGAGGACTAGAGACTCGCTCATATAGAATATTAATTTTTCCCTGGGATGTGTGTATCTTTGCATATTTAACCTTCATACTCTCGCTTACTTACATTGCCCCCGCCTCTTTTCTACTGTCTGTTTATGGAGCTGCTGTAATTCCGTCATTTCCCCTGCAGGGATGAATAAATTCTTCATCTAACACGGGACAGGCCCGGATGGAAGAGGTTCAACGCCTCGACTAAAACCTTTTTTTCCACCGGACACGTCTAAGAAGCGGAGCATCCGTGCCTGCAAGCTCTGTTTCTGCTGCGTTGTTGTTTTAAATGGACTTTGAAGATTGAAAGCTACTGAAAGGCTCTTTACTGTCGTCAGTAAACTGTAATTGGGCAAAATCACGTCTCACTTTCCCATTATAGATAATTAGTATGCTCCACCTTCCACGCCACAAACTCCACCTCTTTCCTTTCTACTGCAGTCCTCGTAAAAAGGATCTGTGGTGTCATATATGATATTTGTGCTTCTCAACTTCCAATATAATTTTTTCTTTGTCTTTGGGGACTTGATCCTCTGACCGACCCCTGACTTAATAGCATCATGTAAATCCAGACATAAATTTGACGTATACGATCCGGAATATTCTGTATTTATTTGAAAGCATCCGGCTAAATTTATTTTGAAATCTGACCAGATTATCTATGTCGTTTCGGTGTTTGACTTACTGTCCGGTTCGATCTGCTATTTTGAAATTGACGCGTATTCCATCAGAAATAGACCGGGCGCGTATTTGGAGCAGAGCGTCAAGACCCTGCTGTTAGAGGAATCATAACATTGTTTTAAATGGCAGCGATCAGGAGCGGCGACCGCCACTCAGCCGTAACGCGATACTTTTCGGTGAAAACCCTCAACCCATGCTCAATCTGCTCTTGACAAACAGCCAATGTTATACTGTACCTCAAATGTGTGCAATGAGACAGCTGCCGCTCAGGAGATAAAGAATCCACTCATCAGAGGGGGTTGTGATTTCGATTCACGGCCCCCTGCAGTCTACATGTATCACAAACCAGCAGTGAAAGCCTCGCAGACTCACCTTTTCTCTGCGTCTTGGCATCCTTTGACAGCGGCCTCCTTGGACAGACTTATCGAACCGTCCAGCCTTTTCAGGAAGTCCACTGGTGTGAGGTCAGACGTTCTCTCTTCGCGGCCGTCCTCATGCCCCTCTGAGGAGTTCCTCGTCAGACCATTGTGGGGATGATCACCATCCTCCTCACCGCTACTGCAGCGGTCCAAGTCTGACAGCACGGGGATGGACAGGGACTTCTTCAGGAATATGGAGTCGTTGGTGTACATCCTGTTTGCTCTTAGGATCTGCTCCATCTGGAAGAGAGGAATCCCTCGTCAGCTCGACACAAGCCCCCGGATTCTAGAAAAGGCTGCTTTTTAAATCTGCCCAGATCACATTCGTGCTTTGAAGCTTTCAGGCAGACGATTTATAAATATAAATACAAATAGCTACCAGCTGATTAAATAATCTAATTTAAGTGCTGTCCTTTTTGTGAGTTTGTGAAATAATGTTGTTACCTAAAAAAGTAGCAAGAAGACGTGGTGTAGCCGATACGAAAATAACAGCATGTATGAACATGCTGTTTTTAATTTCCTGTTGGGTGACGGCTGCTCTACCCACTGCTTAAATGCACAAACACAGAGGCAGACTATCTCCAAAACCACGACAATGACCGGGACACTGAAGTTCCTGTAGACACATTCAGTGTTAACACAGGCTTCATAGAGAGGGTCTTCATTACAGCATTAGGTGGTTTTACATGGACACTTTTCTTTTCAGAATGAAATCATAACGAATGGGAATTCCTGCAGTGACTGTTTACATGTGCCGTGGTCTAATCGAAAATGCTGTTTACATACACCAGGGATCATTCCGAAATGCTGTTTACATGCAGTGGCTGCTTTCCGAACATCTTACTGGCAGGACTTAGGTTATCTCCCTGCAATATAATAAAGTGTCATTTGGAAAGGGCCTTTTCTTTCAGAAAAAGGGGTGTTTACAGGCAGCATTTTCTCTCTGATTAGACGTTGTTTCCTAATATATTCGGAATTAGGCTGTCTATGTAAACCCACATATTGGTGAGCCATCTACATAACGGTCTCTCTCTCGACCCCATTGGTAAATGCGGAGGGACGCCTACTAAAAGTCTGATCTGTTAGAGGTTTCTGCACGTTGAAGAAGAATACAGTCTAGAACTATTTGTTTTGGAAAGTAATTTCGTTGTGATCAGGCTATACTAATAAACGGGGCTTCTCACAGGAAAGCCACACCTCACACATACATTATCAGCCATAATATTAAAACCACTACAACCACATGTGAGGTCATGATAATATTGAGTATATCATTCCAATCGCACCTATCAGTGGGTGGGATCAATTAGGCAGCAGGTGAACTTTTTGAGTCTGAAATTGATGTTGGAAGCAGAGAAAATTAGCGTAAGTGTGTAAGGATCTAAGCGATTTTAGCAAGATCCAAATTATGGTCTCATACCAACTGTTTTTGACCATATCCCAAAACTCCAGGTCTCGTTGGGTGTTACTAGTCAGCATGAGTTACTACCTACCAAAATGATCTAAGACGGAACATCTGGTGACGAAGGGACTGGTACATGAGCTCCCAGGGCTCATTGCTGCAGGAGTGAGGAGTGAAGGCCAGCCTGGGCTATATGATGCCACAGAAGATGAAAATGTCAAGGCTGGTTCTGACAGAATTTTGCAGAACACAAAGTGCATCACAGAGCTGTTAGAAGGACCTACACAACATTAGGAAGGGGGTTTTAATGTTATGGCTGATCGGTGTATGCACAATAATCTTAAAGAATATGATGCTTTGCTGTGGCGCAAACTATCAGCATATAAAGTAGTTCAAATTACCTCGACCTTGAACATCTACTGCTGAGTAATTTAATTTGTAATACTTAAGAACATGTTTGTTGACAACACGATATTTTTTCTGCACTACTCTGTATTATGGACCTGGGTCCTATTTTAGATAAGTTTCTGAGGAATGAAACAATTAAGCAATACTTACAGACACTCCATACTTCAGGGCAAGACCTTGTAACGTCTCTCCAGGCTGTACCTTGTGCTCGATGAGTCTCTGATGGACCGGAGACCGGACCAGGGTGCCGTAAGACTTAGTGCGGCTCCCTCGAAGGGGGCCGTCCTCCCCGGGCGGAGAAGGGGCTTGCTCCCCTGACATAGTTGGGAACCACTTTACTTGAGTTACCTTACCATCCACTCATACAGTGGTAAATTACCAGCTCACTATATGCCGCTCGAGTCATGAGATTACAGTTTTATTTACGGACATATGGGTCTGAGACCAAACTAGCAGCTTAGTTAGCCCACCAGCTAACTAAGCTAATTAACGGTGATGCTCATTATTCGTCCTTCCCGGCTGTTAAAGTTTGTCTTTGCTGGTTAACGCTGCCTGTCCCCCTCTACAAAACGACCTGATACCCACCAACTTGACCGCACGTTTAACCCACGTTGTCTGCCATAAAACTTCAAGAAGTTGTGGAAAAAGTTGTCAGTGTTGTCATGATAATCGGCTGCTGGTTGTTGCCATAACTGCCGATCCCATGATTCGTCACACGCGCTGCCTTCGTGATAATCGGGAAATGTAAGAAATTCGAGTGTCATGTAGATTATTTAGTTAGAAACGGTATGGATCCGTATAACATGCATAATTATAATCCTTGGGTGTAATTTGAAACCTCTAATTCAAGAAAGGCAAATAGAAAACGGTGTTCACTCTCAAGATAAGAGTATAATTACTTATTTACTTACTTACGCATATTATAATTCCCACGCAAGCTCCCCGGGCGCTTCAAAGGGGCTCAGGGATGGGTTTTATGAAGATAAATAATTTCACTATGTCGTACTCTGCATGGCTGTATGTGATCAATAAAGGATTTCTTCTTAAACTTTAGATGAATCATCGTTCACACATGCATATGCTTTATACCATTTCTCAGCGACCCTGAACGTAGCATGGCTAAAAGCATTTAGCTTGTCAGGAAGTAGACAGTGAGCTAACGTGTTTTGACATAAATTCATAGATTGTCAGCCGTAATAATAATGTCTTTTAAAAGAGAAGGCGATGACAAGAGTCAGTTGAACATCCTTAAGGTAAAACTTTTTTCTTCTTCTACAAAACATGGTTTTGTAGCAGACGCTTCAGCTGACATGTCAGGTGGTTTCGCTTAGCACCCATGCAAGCTAACTGTAGCTAGTTGGTGTTAAGGGATGCAAACTTAATAAGTGATGAATAAACCAGTCTACTATTACTCATGAATGTATCTTGTTTCAGAAACGGCGTGTGGCAGATCTTCTGTCTCATTTCATTCCAGAAGATGAAGCAGCTCTTATGAAGAACGGGAGGTGAAATTGAGTTTGTAAACGCTCATGCATTTGAAAAGGATCATTTTTAACACGATGTTGTTGAGGCACTGAACGTTTGACCTGTTCCTTCTGATTGTAGGTACACTTGCCTTGTGTGCTCCTACCGTCCTTTGTTTGATACAGTTGACATGCTGTCAGTCCACAGGAAGGGGAAGAGGCATCTAGAAGGTGGGGAATCACTCTGATGTTTGATGATGTATGTGGATTTCCTATCTCAATTGTATCATCTTAAATGCACCAGTCAGATCTGAGAGTAAACCACGAATGCCATGATGTATATGGAGGGGGTTGTTCTGCGAATGGGTTTGATGAGTAAAGGTAGAAACTTGGCGAGTCTAGGTCGAGAAAGTCTTGGTACGCTCACATACAAGACCTGTACCAAAATACTGTACCTGAGATACATCTACACAGTTTTATAATCTCACATGTCAAGATAATCTTCATTTACCCTTCATGCTGACAAAATAAAGTCAGACAAAACATGAAAGTCAGAACATTATGGATGCCCAAGGCTCGCAGATGTGCGTGGGGAGAGAAGTCTAGAATGTCTGATGCCACCAAAAAGCTACCATCGCACAAATTGCTGAAAAGGTTAATGCTATTTCTGAGAGAAAGGGTGCCTGAATGCTCATCGCATGGCAGAGCTGGACCTGCGCAGTATTAGGCAGGTGGTTTTAAAGTTATGGCTGATCAGTTAACAATTTGAATGACTTTTTTTGTTGTTGTTTTTCTTCAGGATTAAAAGCATTCTATGGCAAGAAAACCCGGCTGAAGAATGAAATAACAAAAAGGCGTCATGAGAACTACGTCCTGACTGAGGAGAGAGGAGAGGTCATGGTCGATAACTTTTTGAACCATAAAGTGTGTCTCTAAGTTTGTGTTCAGTTTGACACAGAGGAAACTATTCAGAAACTCTTGACACGTGCGGTTATTAGAACTCCTAGAACTCAGGAACAAGAAGTACGAGTCAGATTTCTCTTTACTTGAGCATCTGGAGCTGGCTGTCCTCGTGTCGGAGGCCTTGTTTGACCTCGTGACTACCTTATGACTCGACACGTCATACAGCCCGCCAACCAGTTCAGAGTTGTTCCTTGCTGCAGAATAGGTCAACAACACTTGACAGAGTATTTTTTTATTTTTTTTAATAGTTTGTGAGTGAGATCTCAGATCTTCACGTGATGTTTTGTTCCGTTTTAAGGAGTCCTCCTCTTCGGCCCCCTTGCTGGAACAAACACGGAAGATTACGCATCACGCTTTGCTGAAGACTGCACCGTACGACAGCTGCCACAGAAGAACCAGGTAAGGGCCGGATAGAGGTGGTTATTTAAAGGAATAGTTCACTCCAAAAATGAAACTTCAGTCATCATCTTCTTGCAGAAGAACAGGAATCGACTATAAAACTCAACTGCAACATAATCCAAGTCCTCCAGAAGTCCAGATAGCCTTTTTATTCCTACTTCTTTTTTTTGGTGTTTTTTTTTCCCAAATTCTTGTTAATCTTGACTAGCAGAGCATGTAGATGAGTTAAAGCCCCAGAGCCGGGTGTTGGGATACATTCAGGGGGTTTTTGCTCAGAAACTCTGATGACTACTGCATCACATTTGATAGAAATGCCACAAAGTTCATGTTACTCTACACGGTTTTGTGGAACAGGAGCAGGAGGACTCTCCATTTGGACCAGTTGGATAGCCAGTGGACCCAAATTGTGCCAAAAATGGGATTTTGACCTCAGCTGTGGGGATATTGGTTGCAAAGTAACACCTGTGTCCACTACAAGGAGCTATATGCAAACACAACAACCTTTGGTTGTGACATAAACCAGTATTTTTATAAAAACCTAGAAACCGGCAGAATAAAAACTGGGTAGAAGCTCAATAATTGGCCTTCATCTGAGCAGTAATATGAAAATGTGGTGCTTATCTCATCTATTCAAATTGTTTTAGTGGTTCTGCAGACTTACATTACACTCTTAGGATCTGTATGATGACATTTCATGTTTGTTTTCATTTGTTGTCTACTTTTTAAAACATCTTCCCATAAAACGGCAATCTCGCCAGGTCATGTGACCTCATAGCCTTTGTAGTTTACACTTGGTTGTTTTGTGAGGCTGAGTGGAAACACAAGGTTACCAAGTTAATTTTCTTTTTATCACGTGTGATGTTCAAAAGTGTACGGCACCTGAGCTTTACTGGCCCTACCGGTTCCCTGGTTCTTGTTAGTGGTGAGTCAATAATGACTCAATTTACATTTTGGGTGAGCTTTTCTTTTAATATTCGTCTTTCTTCCTGTATTCTAATTCTACACATTACTTTAAGCCTAAATCTGCCCTTTTTTCAGTACAAAATCTGTAAAAGGCCTTGGCTCGGACCCCACCGTCGACGCTCCGAGCAAATCAGCCCCTGACCCAGAAGCGTGTCAGTCAACCGATGCTGCAAACATTTCGTCAGAAAGCAAATCCTGCAGCGTCGCCGCAGGTAAAGTCTGTGATGAGAGATGTTTGTGTCGGAGGAAACAACCCGATTGTGATTCAACTGTTTTCATGTTCTGTCTTCCGTGTCCATCAGAGGACATTAATGGGTCTCAGGCTTCAGTGGGACAGGAAGCAGAACCTCTAACCGCACAGAAGCGGAGGGAGATGGAGCACTACCTCAAACTGAAGAGGTACACAATCTGCCGCCGGTTGTTTCTATTAGATGTCACTTCAGTACATTTGACCAACTTTCTTTCCTCCTGCTTCTCTCTCAGCCAGGGGTGGCTACGGGACCGGGGCGGCCAGTGGTTGAAGGACGAGAGTGTGGAGTTTGATTCAGACGAGGAGGAGCCTCCTTCGCTTCCTCCACTGCCTTCAAGTCAGGGAAAGGACTAAGTCCAGTGGGAAAGGCCAGATGAACTGGTACCGCTGTGGCCCACGTGTGAGGACTTTCTCCAACAGTTTAGTACCATCCACAACGTAGGTTCACTCTGCTGATTCTACAGCAGCTGCGTAAGCACGAGTCCAACTCCCACGCAATGGATAATGGCCGGTCACTTAAAGATTATTCTGTATTACAAGTTTCATTTTTTTTTTTTTTTTTTTATTAAAGTCATTATTCAATTTGTACTGTTACCGCATGTTTTACATGGGACATCACGCAGGATTAAAAACAAAAGTTTTGAAAGATTTCAGAACAAGGATTATCCAGCTTTTATTTCCCACAATCTCAGAAACATGCAAGGGTCATTTTTGCTTCATTGTAATGATCCAGTGTGAAGATTTTAGTGGCATCTAGTGGTGACTTCCTCTAAGTTTTCTGAAACCACAAAAGGCCCCCTCTGTTTGGTTTGTGGGAATATATATATATATATATATATATATGGACCTTTTATTTGCTTTGTTATGTGAGGTGACCCTCAGTTTGCTATAAATCAGCAGCAAACCGGCTGCATGGGTGCTAAGCTGCGCCTCTTCGGCGCTGATCTCGGCACGGATGGTATAAATTTGATAACAGTCAGGGTCAGCGCCAGGGGGGCAGAGGGTTTAAACATGGGTTGACCTATGATGTGCTTAACACTTCCTCATTTTGGAGCTCAGGGTGTACAAAGACACACGGGGCACAGGCCCTTCATTACAGACTTTAACACTTTAATGTCTTCACCAACAAAACAATGAAAAAAGTATTTTTCTGTATGTTTCATTCCTTAATTTTATTCATTGAATTTTTTAGACGCTCTAAATTTCTTCAAAAAATATATATTTTATTGAATCATGAAATTTGTCAATTTATGGAGGGCTCTAACCTGGGCCCCTTACTCTTCATCAGATACATTGTTGCCTCTGGGTCAGTTTATAAACAGCTTCAATTCCCTTTTTCAATAAAAAAATATAAACTCAATATGTGCTCAACCGAACATGCGCGCAAGCTAGCGCTACATGTTAGCCGAAGTGTCAGTAAGACCTCCTATATAAGTGGCTACATCAAAGAGTTCAGCTTAAAAAGTTCAAGCAACAGCGTTTTTTAAATCGTTATCTCGGATCCGTGGGCGTCTGGTAACTTTGATTACGCTGGGTGAACTTTAAAGAGTTACTTTATCACACAAGTTTTTGGTAGCTCCTAATTCTCAGAGTAAGGAGAAAGGGGACCCAGAAAGGTCTGGACTTGATTTCAAAATCCTCCTGCTGCTTTACGAAACTAAACGGATCTTCGGCTATGTTCTAAACCATTCAGACCTCTCAGGTGGTCTGGATCAGGTCCGCTCAGTGTCCCCAGAGTCACAACCAAACACGGAGAAACAGCGTTGAGTTTTCATTTTTTTCAATTTAGGCACCAAATATTTTGGAACAAGTTCACAGAAAACTGCAGAAGTGCTAAAAACCTCAGTCCTTTTTAAATCAAAGCTTAAAACTTTACCTTACTAAAATAATTCTTACTTCTCTCTCTTGAGACACAACCTAACCTATTTATTTTATTTTTGTGGGACTTGTTCCTTTAATAGTCCACTGATGCGAATAAGAAATGAATAAAACCCAATATGGTGACTCAGCACTTCAATCTCAGAACGCACCTGTGTTTGATTGTGAAACAGCAAAAGGAAGAGAAACCCCTCGGAGCCGATTGCTTGGAAGCGACAGACGTCATTAAACGGCATCTGTGTGAACCTTTGAGAAAATCTGAGAATCAGTGGTTCTGCTCAGCGTCAGACGGCGCCCTATAGAGAAACGAGGAAACGGGTTTGGAGGAAGGCGGGGAGGTGGGAGCAGGAACCCGAGCAATGCTGTGAGAATCCTCCGGGGTTAGCTGCTGTTTCTCTTCGTACATCTCCATGGCTGCACACGGGCGCAGGGTTCTTATATTAGGAACAAGGTAACCCAAGCCTGGCGGGCGAGGTCAGGTTTCCCATCCAGGGTTCATGGGGGGATAAAAATAGCTCAGGTGAGAGAGGGGAAGTCAGAGGATCAGGAGAGACTAAAAGGATTATTAAAGCCTGGCGGTTATCTACGTCTCCAAACGCTGCAGTATATGACGGGTCATTATCGCTTAATGGTCATTTGGAACTGCCCAAAGAGGTCCGTTTTAGGTTTTTAAGTTGCCACAGAAATTGTTCAGAACATCTCAGTTTGGAACCCGTTAAATTCAGAGTCTCAGGTTCTAATCAGTTATTGTGGCATAATAAAAAGTTCATGTCATATTTTGCATATTGGACAGGTCTCCATATTAATCTATTTTTCTGTGTATCTCATTAAACTTTCGGGTTGTCAAACGAAATTCAACATTTAACAACCTGAGTAAACATAAAAGTCAGTTTTTAAATGATTGTATTTATTGGACTGAAGATGTTCTCTCACACCAGCTGGTTTTGTTTGACAGCGGCTCCGGCCCCTTAGAAAGTACATCCTAAAAACTACCAACCGACATCAAGAGTTATCTCCAGCTGGACTAGACCCACCTCATTACTGAAGATAGAACATCTTCAGAAGCAGGAAGTTGGCTTCTAGGTCTCACCAGTGGTACACTATGCCAAAATCAATAGAAATTCCAGAAGCTGATTGAAATCTGTTCATGTTTCCGAAGCTGTTTCTGAGGTTCTGGGACTCCACAGATCCACAGTGAGACACATCATCTACAGATGGATAAGACCTGGAACAGTAGTGAACCGTCACAGAAGTGGACCATCTTCCAGAGGATCCATAGAAAAACATCGAAGGACCTGCAGGCCTATTTCACCTCAATAAAAGTCATGAGGTCATGAATCCACTATTCCATGTCATCATGGGAGGGTGGTGAGAAGAAATTCTGAAGAACATGAAGACGAGAGAATTTCCCCAAAACACGCCTTGATGGCCCTCAGAGCTTCTGGGAGAATCTTCTCTGGACTAGTGTGGGAAGTTGAAGCTGTTAGAAGACAGGGGTCCATTTCGTCTGGTGGAAATTAAACACAGCATTCCACTAGAAGAACATCAGACATCAGGGTAGTGGAAAGTTGTGGAGATGATCTGCTGCTTGAGAACCAGGACGATTGCCATCATTGAGGAAAACATGAAAACTCCTCTATAGCAGAACATTGTGAAGGAGAATCCCAGGTCGTTAGTCAGGAAGTCCACCTTTGATAAATAAAGCCAAAGTTCTGGGATGGTCTTGTAAACGTCCGGACCTGAACCCCCTTGAGATGCTTTGGTTGAACCTGAGAAGATCGGTTCATACCCACAAACCCTCCACCGTGGCTGCACTGAAGCGGTTCTGTAATGGTAAGTGGGCCAGAATTCAACGGCAGTGATGTCAGAGACGGACCTCCGGCGATCAGAAGGTGTTCGGTTGAAGATGTTGCTGCCAATTTTGCAGCGGCTGGTAAAATCACTTTAGTTTTTGATTATTTTTTGACAGCGGAGATTCAGGTATCAAATAATCAAATCAAATACATTTTCCTTCTTTAATAAATCATTCAAATATTGCATTTTATGTT
Organism: Lophius piscatorius; assembly: GCA_009660295.1. NCBI lineage: Eukaryota > Metazoa > Chordata > Actinopteri > Lophiiformes > Lophiidae > Lophius > Lophius piscatorius. The sequence goes on along the minus strand of VRLP01001176.1, from coordinate 28,732 downwards.
TACTTGGGTTTTAAATTGTTTTTTTTTTAAGTAAAGCCTAGTTTGATGATCCTAAACGGTTTGGTCTGAGATTCCCACAGAAATGGAAGAATTGTGTCAGAAAATATTCATAAATCAAATGAGAGTAGAAGAAGAAACAATCAAATTCAATTTTACAAACATTTACAAACATGACTTGAATGTATATATATATACATATATATATATATATATATATATATATATATATATATATATATTTATTTAAAGTATTTACAGTTCTTCCCACAGAGAGCACCACATCGTAGAAGTTGTATGAATGAGCAGAGATAACCTTTGGTTAAGGATGATGATGATGATAATGATGATGTTGGTGGAAGCACAAACTAAAAGCACAAAAAATAAAGACACATCACGTTTCGCTTGTGACGTATTCACGCCTTTATGATGACTCAGCACTCTACAAACACAGCGGGCTGAAATGACAGGACATGGATGTTAGGAGCACGGGCGAGTCAGCGACCTGGCTTCATTCGGGAGGGTTCTGGCGCGGCTTTGCATCGGTTTGCTGGCTCCAAGGGGCGAAGCGGTGATTTTGCTCTTTGCTGCGTTCATCTTAATCTCTGCTGGCGAACTGCAGGGCGAGGAAAGAGGAGGATGAATGTCAGATATGAAGTTAAGGCGACTCTTAAATTCAACATTTTCACACATTTCATTTTGGGTCAAAAAATCCGCAACTCCTCCCGGATATTTTGATTCCAAATTTTAAAATCCCAATCTCCTCCTTTTTTTTTTGCAAAATTAAGAATTTCTTACGCATGTCGTTGTTTCGTGTGATGGCCATGGCGGCTCTGGCGCGGGGGCCCTGCTGGGTGAAGTGGTAGCTGAATCTGAGGATGCTGGAGTTGTTCTCCAACATGGAGGCGATCTCCATCTCCACCGAGTCTCCCAACTTCTGCCTCTGCAGCGGAGAGAGAAGAGGTGCAGCAAGTCATTAACTCCGCCCAGGAGGTTAAGAGGTCAGGGGTTGTATCACCTCAATTTTCATAGTTTGACCATTGTAAGACCAAGCTTTTTTTTCAACCATTTTATCAAATATGTTTAAATACTTGACAGCACAGGGGGGGTTTAACTCGCGACACGGGGGGGGCACTGACCAACTAGATCCGCAAAAGGGAATGCATCCATTTTATCAAATTCCCCTTCTGAAAATCCTGAGGGAAGACATTTCTGTTTAAAAATTTACGGAAAGCTTTGCATGAAAGTTTTTGAAAAAGCCGGGATGTGTTCAGGTGAATCTGGCCAAAGATTAGAAACGCTGACTAATCGCAAAAAACCTATTCACAAATGGACCAAAGTTATGTGTGTATGTTCTCCCGGTGAATTCATTTTAACACAGATGTTACAAATAAATAGGAATGAACACACTTGAACGTAGCTGTGCCTTTAGAAATTATTGGAAAGTGTAGCTATTAGCGGGAAACTTTGCAATTTTGTTGGCCGATTCAAATAACTGATTTTTATAAAGTCTGACCTGCCAGTTCTGTTTTTAGTACTGGCAAAACTTTTAATACTTTCTCTTTTCTTAAAAGTTTAAAACCATAATTGACATCATAGATACAAACATAGAACAAAGTCGTGTCCGGCTCTGAGCTCCCGCTAGCTTTAGCCACTCTGCTAACGTTAGCCTCTTGTAACTTGTTATGTCTCTCGGGATGATTAAATCTGTAAAGTGTTAGATTTTTTTGTCTGAAGTTTTTCGTCCGGGATGTTTTTACAGGGTTGTTCCTCCGCAGCTTATTTTGTCCTTACTAGTATTACAAGTTGTGAGCTGCATTTTTTCCTCATTAACCACGAAAGATTTCCAATCTGTTGAGTTGTTTGTAGCCGTGCTAGATCCTACTTGGCGTGTGTATGATCGGTGTAACGAACACCGATCATATGAAAATAAGCCAATGGATCAGTTTGCCTGTAGCTACGATTCAGGCAAGACACGACAAGAGTCTTGGGACACGCCGAAGAAGAAAAAGTTAAAATGTTAAATCCCGACAAACTGCAATAGACACATCGTTTCCTCGATTTCTGCTACTTTATTGGGTTCGTCATCACGGCCTCGTCTACCGACAGCACCGACTGACTTCGACTCTTCCCTGCCATCTTGTGGTCATCCACGTCAGCGGAGGACACTTGTGTCCCGGATTAGTAGTCAGATGTTCAGAACATCCATACGGGCTCGGTTCTGTGTTTCGAACCTGGTTGTCAATCTTGAACTCCACCAGCGTGGCGTTGTTGGCCATAGCTTTGATGACGGCCATCATGCCGTCAGCAGTGATGAAATTTGACTCAATATTAAGACTCTGCAAGCTGGTGTTCTCCTGCAGCATCTCGGCACATGCCTGGAACACAAAATCAGACATTGGGTTTAATGAGGATCAGCGATCCAGACGTTTTCCAACTCCCTGGGTGCCATTTTTGATGAATTTCCCAGGCAATTTCGAGGTAATTTATACGCTTAATCATACGTTTACGTTAGAACTGCCTTTCGTAAGACACAAAGCACGGTTTAAACAGTTCATTTGAGTGTCAAAAATGGATCCAGCCTCCTCCTTAACCCCAGAACCCCTCCAGTACTGTCCATATCAGCAAAAGCATTGGCTGAAGTTTGGTTTAGGCTGGTGGTATTGCTGTTGTATGCTAATTTATGCTTATTCCCCCCACCCACACTGCCCACCTCTCACATAAAACTGAACATCCAGAGTTCACACTGCTGGCAAGGACATCATGTTGTTTAGGAATATTTAGCAGGCATAATATTCAGAATAATCAACAATTCATGAAAAAAAACAACCTTAAATAGCAAGTTAGTGGATGAGGCCACACTTTAAATGTATGAACTATGAACCATTTTCAATATGTAACAAAAGAAGGAACAAATTGTTCATTTAAACTCTTTTCTTATCTGGATTTCATGTAAAATATTGGTACCACTTACTTTTGTTTTAGTAAGGATGATGATGAAATGGGTTCAAGCCCATCAAATATGAAGTAAGAGATCCGATTCATCCTTTAACTTGGTTATTGTAAGTCTCAGAATTTTCCATTTTCTATCTTTGTATGAGATGAGTGTCTGTTAGAGCATGAATATCATGTTCCCGTATAGAAATAAATATTGATATTCTGTCAGTTGCCATTGTGAAAAAAAATCACCATAACGACATTTTGAGCTCACATAGGCCACAGGGTCGTTGCTACGGGTTGCAGCGATGCTCAGAAACTCCACGTGAGAGTTTCCCTTCATCCCCTCAAAGATTTCTTTCAGGGTTGGGATGGGAATGTCCTGCAGCACAGACAGGCAGAATAGACAGACATAACTTTTAGTACTGCAGAGAATTTAGTATACAGCTAATGAATCCAGCAGATGATCAACTCGGAAAGTCAACTATTGTCATTTTTTCATTATCTCACCAATCTTGGACTAAATCATATCAACAGTTAGCAAAAAGTAAGAGTTCTCTCACTCCCCCCAGTGAGTAAAATATGAACTTTCAGAATAAAATATGATATAAATAAGAGTCGATTCATTTGCACCAAATTTGGACTAAATCAGACAATTGGTTGAGAAGTTATGGCCAAAACTTTAGTAGATGAAGCTCCCCCTAGTGTTGGAAATATAAAACTATTCTTTCCCTAAATCAATCCAGTATTTCTTCCCTCTAAGGTCTATGTGGGGATAAAATTTAAAAATGATCCATGAAATTGTTTTTGAGGTATTGCGTTAAAACGAAGGACCAAAACATCTCAGAGTTTTTGGGGATATAATTACAGATTCCCTGAAAACAGTGTATTTTTTTTTTTTTAAATCCCCCTAGTAAGTAAAATATGAACTTTCAGAGTAAAATATGATAGAAATAAGATAGAAATCCTCGAGTTGATTCATTTGCATCAAAATTAGGACTAAATCGGACCAACGTGAAACAGATTTGGAGTTGTCATGTTGTCACTGAGGATCTGCAGTGACGATTCAGTCCCGTCTTTTCTGAGTTATTTTGGAATCCTGGTCTGAATCTCAGTAAATCAGTTAATCTGTGGCGTTTGTGGCTGACCTTGATGTTGTTGAGGTTGACCTCAGTCAGGCTGCTGTCGTTGTTGTGGATCCTCTCCATGGTTTCCTCTACGTTGGTGGGGTTGGGTGGCTCATCTGGGAAGATCTTAAAAGGATCTGGTTTCACTACACCTGTGGGAGACAGCGCGGCTCAGGGTGATGCATACAGTCAAAATTTGGCTTTCTATGGTTTCCCTGGTGGTACTATCTGAGAGAAATAACTTGTTGTGGGTGATGATGGGATGGAGATAGGAAAAGGGAGTGTAGTATTCACGTTTTAGGTTAGAAATAGCTAAAAAAAAGAAGAAAAAAGAATCTATCGATTGATTGATTCCTAGTTTCACCGTTTCTTCAGGCTTCACAACTACAGGAAACAAAATGGCCGCAACTTCCTGTTTGCCATCCGTCTCTCCACCTAATAATAATAATACTACATCTAATTTATAACGCGCTTTACATTTGGATCAAATCTCAAAGTGCTACAAGGTAAAAGCAGATAAAAGCATCAATAAAAAATATAATAATAATTATATAAAAATATGACCAAAAAGCATTAATGTTAATTAAAGTTATAGGTTCTGTTCTGTACCTATATTGTAATGTCACAAAAATGGGAGCAAATTTGAATCTCATACTCAAAATTACTATAAGCTGATGTTGAAAAAAGACATTATAAGATATTATCACATTTTAAAACATTCTTTTATAGAATATTAACGATAACAAAAACCTTTAAAGCACCATAACTAGATCAAAGAATGTGACCAGTGGTTTAGTTTTCACCTTATTTGACTTTAAATTTTAGTATCTAACACATTGTCCAGTATGAAAGAAAGACGGAAATGTTGATGAAGGGATGTCACACGTACTGTTGATGCCCTCTGTGTTCGCGATGGTTCCCGTGGTGCCCAGAGCGTCGTAGTACTGCTTGTTGCTCATCAGCGTGTACATTCCAAGGATAGCTGCCAGCACAGGAAAACAATCACCATCGGCACATGATCAAAATTGGTGTCATATTTAAATTTGATCATATTTTTCCTTCCCTCAGCTCTGAAATCCACGAGACCAGTTAATATGCAAATTAAATGGTGGTGATTTTGACCAAATCAAAAAAGGCAAACTTCTCATTGCTAAAAATGGAGCATTGTCCGTATTTGTGCACATTTTCTGTGAGTCTACAAACAGACGAAATGGAGCACTACATACGGACATCCATGGGGAAGTTTTGACCTCAATTCAAGACAAACAATTAATCGAATTATAAGTTAGTTCAGGTATTTACCTCCTGATCTGTGGGAGGAAAATGGTTTTATAAGGACACATATAAAATATGTGTAATGCCTCTATGAAGACATGGGTTTTATTTGACCTTGAAGTCTCATTGACATTCAAATTCACCATTTTCAAATGTAACATAGGTCATTAATATCCACATTAAACCATAGGAGCTGTTCATACATAGTGACCATAGTGATAAAACAAGCACGTTCCATCAATACATTCTTTATGATGTCTTTAAACCTATCAAAGAGGTTCTTTTGTAAATAGTTTCAATCCCATGGTGCAAATTAGAAAAATGTTTTCATAAATCAAAACCCAAACTTATTTTTAGACATGTTGCAATAAGAATTATATTATATTTTAGATAGGTGAGTAACTTATTTTGCTGTCATAGCGTTCTTTTTTAACTACTTTCTCTGTGTTTTCCGCTGCATTTTTGCTACTTTAACCAGGAATTTCTGTTGATTTTCATCCGTCCTACCATTATCCAAACTTGAATGTGTGATCACATCCGTTATTAGCAGTTTACAGCAGAAACCAAACACAATTAAAAGGGTAATAATTAATTAAAATTTTAGTTTCAGTCACTTTTGTACAGAAGATAGGAAGACTATGGCCAAGTATGGCTATTTGCATCTTCTTCTTTTTTTAATTGGACTTTTTCACAGAATTCTTCCTTAAACTCAGAATTCTCAATAAAATTTCTTATAGAATAAGTCTGAGAATAAAGTCATAATGAGACTAAAGTCATAGTTATGAGAAAAAGTCCTAATTCTTAGTTTAAGAACCAGGAATTAAGTCATAATTCGTTGTTTGAAAGAATGAAGTGATCAGAATTCTGAGAATAAAGTCAGAATTCCAGAGAAAGAAAATTAATTTAGCCATATATTGCCCTAATCATCTTCCCTACATTTGCATTTGCTTGGCAAGTAAATCCACTGCATTATACCTTATTATTAGCAGCAGTTAACATTTTTGCGGTGTAAAATCTGAATGTGTTCTACAAAAAAAATCCAGTATCAGGACAATTCTACATTTTTCCACAGACATAATCTGCCAATTACTGTTTATGTAAACTTTTGGTCAGTTCGGCGAGCAAGTGAAGATTTTTTTGGAGAAAATCAACCACATGGCTATATAACATACAAAAAAAAATCTATAGTATATTGCAGTACAGTTAATATCTTTTCTCATGTAGTGACTGTTTCTGACCAGCAGGTGGCAGAGCAGCTGCTGCTTCACTGGCTGGAGTTCTACCTGACCAAACTGTGTCACATGCCAACTGCTGCGACAGCAACCCCCCGCCCCCACCCCTCTCCCCTACATCCTCCCGACCCGGTGTGGGGAACCATAGGACGGGCCTTGTGAGGAGAGGGAGGCCAGCAAGACAGCTGCCTGCTCAGTGGGGGCGTGACCAACCATAAACACTCCCCCCATTACCCGGTTTGGCCCTGAGAATAACCCACAGCAAACTTTTCAGCACAAACGAGAGTGCAGTTACCTAAAACGCTCAATATAGCGTCTCGCTGATCAAAACAAAAAGGTGAAAATCAAATCAGCGGGGTCGTTCTTTCTCCCCATCACAAAGCCGGGGGAGGGCAAGCTCTTCATCCCCTTTTAATCTGTTTGCCAAAAAGCCCACACAAAGACTGGCAGATAATCCTCATCTGGACTCCATCCAGGGTTAAAGCGGTGGTCTCTGACAGCCTGATGCAGCCGGACAAACAGGCTGCTGCTGTCTTTCCGGATGACTGCTTGTTGGGCCTGTCAGAGACGAGTGGCCACATTCTACGACTTAGACTACAGGCACAGCTGTAGACATCCAACATCTAACACGGCTACTGAGGTCTTTCAACTATGCTGCTTCATCCTAGCACCTAACGCCACTTATCCCACATTCTTTACCTGCGAAGAAGCACTGAACAAGGAAGACCAGCTGAGATTTGTTTTTGCCCATATGCTACTCTCTCTTCGGCAGCTTGTGGCTAACTTTTGGCATTGGAAGACTTTTCTTACCAGCTGATAAATTAGTGAAGGACTTTGAAAAAGTTTTGACTTCGACGGAAGGTCTAACTATCCATGGACAAACATTGCTACCGCCATGCTAATGCTAGCTGTGGCTGCTGTATGGGACTTCAAACAACCAAACCCTTCAGCTTTTAGATATATTTAGTGTTTGTTTCTAAGGTTAGACCTTCCCTGGACAGAAAGGTATCCATAAGATGTTAGCTTGTTTTAATCTTTTAAAACTGAATCTGAAATAATAAGCTAATGTCAATAACGAAACTTAAAGCCACAAGTTTCTGGCTGCAGGAGATAATAATGTGGGTTGGATCTACTGACTAGGTTTTGAATGTCTGCGGCTTAAAGAGATAGGAGATGCAGAACGAGAGTTTGGTTACTCTCGTTGACAGACAGCGCTCACTGCAACATCTTATTGATGCCTTTCTGTCCAGGGAACGTCTAACCTTAGAAATAAACACTAAATATATCCAAAAGCTGAAGGGTTTGGCATGTTTGAAGTCCCCTACGGCGGCCACAGCTAGCATTAGCATGGCAGTAGCGACGTTAGTCCATGGATAGTTAGTCCTTCCATCGAAGTCAAAACTTTATCAAAGTCGTTCAGTAGTTTATCAGCTGGTAGGTTGAGTTGCTGTTGGAGAGAGTTGGACTTTTCTCACCGTGTTGATGATGTTGAGCATTTATTTTACTTTTGTTAGCCATTGCGTTTGTATAGAATTCCTTACCAACATCTTATTTAGCATTTGAAACGGTTCAGAATATTAGCATATCCTTAAACTGAGTAAAAAAAAAACACATCATATGGGCCTTGCAGTGGTACGTTAACAGCAACATAACAGATAAAGCAAATCTGGACTTTCTTCTTCTGTGGATAAAGAAGATTAGATTCTACTCGGGTGTACTGCTGCCCTCCAATGTTGGTTAGTAATGATATTTTTGTACAGTTATTTCAATTTTTAATGTCTGTGAAAGGATTGTACTGGTAATGTTTGGGCCTAATCTTTGCTGCTATCAGCAGTACATGATTCATGATTAACGAGTTCATGATAGCTACCATTGCTATATTGGCTAAGTCCATAGCTGCAAACATCAGTATTAATTGTGTGTGAAAAGTATTCAAATGCCACTACCAGTGATACTTTGGATAAGTCATTTGCTGCTAAAACCAATACCAGTTTAGCTAAGTCTTTTTGTACATCTAACAGTGCTAGTTTTCCTAAGACCTCTGCTGCTAAAGCTATTTCTAGCTTTGCTAGGTTCCTCATTACATTTAGTTTACAATAACATGTACTGTATCTCTTTTACCAGATACATGAGACCATGAAAGTTTAAAAAAACCCAAACAATGTGTTTGCCTGCTCCAATCTAAGCTTCAATGGTTAGCATGTCCAAATTAGCAGTTGTAAATGAGTGTCCACATGTTTTATTTGCTTAGTGCTTGATTTTGGCTAATGTTAGCAACTCTATCTGGTTTAGGTTTTGGATTATGAAAAGATTAACACTATTAACCTAAATTATACCTGAGATAGTATTTTATTTGGCAAATACATCTTAGTCATTGTTTAGCTTTTTCTCTTGTGATGTTCAAATTGTAAAATACTCTGAAAATTTAAGAAACCACCAAATTGTGGACCAATTGTTAGCTTAATTGGCTAACTATCTGAACTTTGCTCGCAAAACTTGTTGTTTCAGGTGGTAAAATCTTCCCCTGTTTGACATCTATATTAATTTTTTTCACAAATGTTTACTACCTAGAAATGGTTTATATTCATATGAACATCTAATAGAGGAATAAGTTAACATTTATTAACGAATTATGATGCTAATGTGTCAGGTTTAGTTAATATTTAAGCACATTGCTAAACTCCCCCTGCGGTTTGTGGTTAACCTTGTTATCGCTCACTTCGATTGCTGCTGGTCGAGGAATAACACCATTGCTACTCCTTTAAGATGTTAGTAAAATCTATAAATCTTATATAAGGTTGTATTTTAGATTAAAAAATTTAAAAAAAAGAACTCCCATCCATATTAGACGTTAGATTCCAAGCTTCAGTAAACATGACTATCTGTTTTCTCTCTCGGGGTCCACCGCTCTGCTTTGGACAGATATGGTATCTTGGCCCCCACCCTCCCCGAGTCGACTCCACCCTTCCTGTGATGGCCCAGGGCCAGGCTTATTTTTTCCTGCGGTGCTGACCGTGGGGAATTGGACCCCATCGCATGTCTGCCAATCATGTCTGTTAGCCTGGGACAACTGAGCCTCCTCCGTGTGGAGGGAGACGGTGTGAATGTGGAGCGATAACTGGGTCTGTAGAATCAAATATGTGGGTCAGAGCTGCAGCGATGAGGTCACTGTCTCTTAACGAGAACCCGCTGTTGGGAAACATGCATGAGGAGAAGAATAGATTTTATTTTATTCCAGACGCTTTGGTCTGTAAACACAGGAAATGCATAGTTGGAACTGATAACATGAAGGGACTGGATTCTATCTAGGCCGGGTTTTGCTAGGCAGGCACCAGTTTTCTACTTTGACTTTTTAAAACATTAAGCAAAATATTTTTTGAAAAAAGATCTCTCGGCAAAAACTATTTCAGGGATCATTTCCAAATTTTATAGCTGCATAAACTTAGTGGGAGGAAGGACTGGACTGATTTTGGGAGAGATTGGTTGCATATTTCTGATACTAGGGGGAGCTTTATCTCCAAAAGTATGTGGAGAATAAAGTCTCAAGCATTGGTCTGATTTAGTCCAAATTTGGTGCCTCTGAATCGTCTCTTGTTTTTTATTTAACGGTTCATATTTGACGGACTACGGGGAGCTTTTCTACTGAAAACACTATTTCCCAAACTAAACTTCAGATCCGTCCGTCCATCGAATCCCCCCTTGTGCCTCCACTCCTTTTTTTTAATACAGAATAGAAGGTAGGACTAAAGGGGCATTGAATAATGGGGCTAATGAAGCTTCATACTACTGTTCCATCACTTATTACCAAATTACACCTGTGTCCATTTGTTTTATTATTGTTTTGATTTGCTTTATTTTTTAGCCGGATTAATCCAGTTGACGGATTCAATGACGGACAGCAATTAAAAGATTTTGCAGCAGAATTTGGAAGAAAAAAAAGAAGTTGACCCAGGAATATTTCTGTCCCCGTTTTTATCCGCTTTTTCCAACATTTTTCACAAAAACGTCAGAACAGATTTTTCCAGAACCCTGGAGCGGCGGCGCGCGGCCCAGAGAAGTTAAACCAACAAGAGCAGGATGATTGTTTGATTGGTCGAGGTGAGTTCTCCACTGAGCTCCATCCTATTTAGATGCTGACTTGTTGATACTGGCAACCAAATGAGACATGGAGATAATCCAGTAATTCTTTTCTGCTGGCACTTATCCGGATCAGGAATTTCACAAACTCCTTCTCGGTCACATGACGCCTTCATTCGTTGACATGGCGGCTCAGTTCTATATTAATTATATCATTACATGTACGGTTCTGTCATATCAGGAGCCTAGAATGACAAAACCTCCTCCACAAATAAGAGGGATTTCAGTTTTAGAACTTTTATATGATGTATCTAGTGTTTAGCTGCTGCAGCTCTACCAGCTCCATTATAACTAAAATGTAAAAAATGACTATTATTAGGAAACCTTTTAGGCTGGATGCTCTTCTAAATCACTCAAATGTTTGTATGGGGATTTTATTCCAACTAAGAACCGAGGTTTAGGAACATCCTGAGAAACATTCTGTATATGGCATGACTCTCAATTTTACAGCGAATGGTTGGACTAAAAATCTCCTCGAATTTCAGAATACTATTAAAAATGTATGTCTATTTTATGTGTGGAGAGACTTTCAGTGGTATCAAGAGGATTTACAAAAGAGTTTGTGTGTGATTGCTCCTAAGTGGAATTAGATTTGAATGATAAAAGGTCGATAGAAATGAAAATGTGGGTTTCAAACATGATAAACTCACGTATTTAAATCACATTTATGCGACTTTACACTGAATGTTAAATTGATTGTGTATTTAATCACACTATTATTTAGAAAATTAAAGAATAAATTCTAATAAATAAAAAAATGTTTTACTTAAATCTCCCCCACACTATAGAAATTGCAAAAATGTACGAAACATACAAGTCTTTCCTGATTGGTTGAAACTAAACTCATGCTTTCTACTTAATGAGAATCAAGAATATTTCAATTTCTTCACTCAAAAAGGAAAATTGTGGCCAACTCCTAACCCTGAACAAAATAATCTGAGAGCATCAAAGCTCTCGTCTTTCTTTATTTGAGTCAGACTCAGACACATTTTAATTTGCCACTGAAGTGAAAGCACTGAACTAATACAAATAAAAAGATGTAATAAATACAAATAGGTTCAAGTGGATGCAACTACATCATCTACAACTGGAGGTTCCTGTTCAGATAAAAAAATGCAGTGCAGCGTTTCATTATATACAGAAATAAACCAATTTTATCGGCTGTGAATAATTCCAATTATCTGCTCCTTCGTGCAGTTTGAGACTCACAGATCTCCTGATCCCAGCAGGATGATCTTTGTGCCAAAAGATGGATGAATGGATGCAAATAGCCCAAGTTTTTTTTTTTCTAACCTGCAATATCACACATCTCTGCATCTGTGGCGTTTTTCAGAGCCTCCTCCAGCTCCGGCTCCAGGATCACCTGCTCATGCTGAGGGATCTCCGCTGGTTCCTTGGCCACAAAGGTCTTTCCTGTAGATGGAGAGAGAGAGAACGGACGAGTCAGGAGGTGAATAGAGATTTGAAGAAGGACCAGAGGGAGTGATAGTGATAGAAAGAGACAAACAGCCGGTATTAAGGTGCATTCAGGGGCCGTCCGAGAAACTTTACACCCTAAAATATTTTTGTCACTTTTTTTTTACTTTGATATTTGATGCCGATGTTTAACTGTATAACTTTTTATGATTTCACATATTGAATATCAGCTTTTCTTTACATGTCATTTCCAAGAAGACTAGGCTGGAACCACCATTTACCATCCTGCTCAACCGTGTGGTTTAGCTCATTTTGAGTTCTTTTGGGTTTAGCTTAGTTTGCTTCCTATTTTATTTTTTGTTTATTGATGTTTATCGACGTGTAGCTCAAAAATCATGTCGTGGATCATTGTCAAAATTTTATACGGACATAGTACATAGTACATAGGCATCTGTACAAGGAAGAACTGGGAAAAGTTTAAACTTTGCGAAAGTTCGGTTATATACTGTATTTCCGCAACTAGCAGGAGCTTTATCTCTGAAGCTATTCAGGCCCTAATTTCTCAACCCTTGGTCCGTTTTAGACCAAATTTGATGCAACACAAGTTTATGTTTTAGTTTTTTATTTACATTTTGTCTTCCTTGTCAAGTTTGTTGAAATTTGGTGCAACTTTCCTGGACTGTGGCTTTGCTCTACCTTCATCACTGCTGCTTTTATATGAGTCCTGCTTTTCTCCTGCTGCTGTGGGTCGTGTTTTTGAGGCTAGAATGGAAATGACCCATAAATTCAGTGAGCTGCAGAGAAACCCCCCCCACAGAACTGAAGCTAAGAGTCTGAGCTGCTGAGCAGCGAAGCATCGCAAGAGAAAAATACAGTCCAGCTGTGAGAGGAGGACGGAAACACGAGCGTGGCATGACCTCCATACACAGAACACCAGAGCTACTGGTGCAAAAATACTGGGTAGAACACAATCACATAATCTTGAGATCATTTTTTCATGATCTCAAGATAACAAAACTCGGATTTGGTGGGATTAATTGGGTCGAAAAAAAGTATAACTTGTTTTTAATTCTTATGTGTATCAGATATCTGGAGTCGTCAGGCCGGTGGCATCTTCACAACTGTTGTAACCGATGTGAGATTGAATTCTTCTTCTTCAGAATGAAGTTATAGCTGGTTTTGTATTGTGTCTTTTTCGTGGACATGATATTCAAAACTGTCCTTGTCATTCATGGAGAAGACTAGCATGAAGGCTAGCATTCAGTCGTCCTCATGAGACTGTTAACGTCATCAATAACCAGATCGGGGCACCAGGTTGTTTCCGTGGTAACCCAATGATGCTGCAGAGGTACAGATTACATGTTACCAAATATCACCTGCGTCTGTTTGACTGTTCAAGTTTTATGTTTTTTTTATTGATTTAAAGCTCCTTGGTGTTGAAGGACGAAACGGTGATCACAAAAATCCTACTCCAACCACGTCTTGAGATAAGGAAATAATTGCGTTATAATTAAGAGAAAACAAACAGCTGTCTCTGGAGATAATGAGATAATCAGGTCTTTATAACAAAAAGGAATGAGCATTGTTATCTCCTTTATTTTTATCATTATAATTATCATTGGGGTTTTTTCCTTTCTAACTACTATTTGTATGATTTATGATTATTATTATAATTTTTTTTTTAATTTTTATGACCATTATTCGAAAACATTAGCATGATGATGTGTATGAATATTAATTAGTTCATTAGTTTAATGTATTATACAATTATTATTAATGTATACATTTATTTATAACTATCCTAAATCGTATTTTATTTATATTTCTATTACTTTTTAATTTATTACCATTAATCAAAAATATTAGTATGATGATGTAAATGATTATTATTAAATATATTATAGAATTATTAATGCTAAATATATGTTTCATTTAATATTATCCTAGATTTTACTCTATTTCTATACATTTTTTAAAATATTAATATGACAATTAATCAAATTATTAGTATGATGATGTACATGATTATTATTAAAATTATTATATAATTTTTCATACTATTTACGTTTTTAATTCATTATTATCCTAGATTTCTTTCTATTTCTATTACTTTTGACGATTATTCCAAATATTGGTATGATGATATTAATTATAATAATAATTCGATATTATAATAATAATAATACATTTAATTTATAATGCACTTTACATTTGGATCAAATCTCAAAGTGCTACAAAGTAAAAGCAGATAAAAGCATCAATAAAAAATAAAATAATAATATTATATAATTATTCATTCATTCATTCATTCATTCATTCATTCATTATCAACAGCTTATCCTGTTCAGGGTGGCGGGGGCTGGAGCCTATCCCAGCTGACATCGATCGAGAGGCGGGGTACATCCAAGAAAATTCAGCAGTTCATCACAGGGCCGACACATAGAGACACACAACTACACACACTCACACACACACCTACGGGTCACCAATTCACCTATATTCACGTTTTTGGACTAATAATGTTTTTTATTATATAATTATTAATGCTATTTAATGCTATTAAGGTAATAATAATATTAATAAGAATGAAATAGAGGAATGACCTTTTTGAGCTTAAATGTGACTGTTATTATTAATGAGTCAAATTAAAAGTCTTTCATAGCAGATATATATATATACGTATATATATATAAATATATTTACATTGTACTAGTAAACTGACAAACTCCATCTCCCTTCCTGTCTCAGATAGAATATGTGTTGTGCCGTGTATCTAGTGGGACCCTCACAGGGGACCACCCACCTTTCTTCTCCCCAGTGAAGGGCACCAGGTCCTCCCTGTCCGGGTGCTCCAGAGCCAGCTTCTCCAGGTGGTCCTGCAGAGCATCGCGGTCAAACGGACCCGTTGGGCCCTTCTTGGTCTGGTCACGCTGCCGGAAACCAGCAGGCAGCATGGCGTTCTGAAGGAACAAGAGGTCAGAGGTCATGTTGATGTGACACAGAGACCGGAGGAGCTGTTGGGGGTTGGGTGGGGGGAACGGATTCACTGTTGTTTCAGAACCTGGAGGAGGATTCACACAGATGATCTGCGGATCAAAATGAAATGTTTTTCATCTTGGATCACTGCTCTATTTCTTGAAGCATGAATGCTACACAAAAGAGACATAATTCCCGTATTCACTTTTCGTCCTGCAGGTCTGAAATGATCAAAAGTGATCTCCGTCCGCGTCTGCTGGTTTACTCGGTTGATTTGCAGACAGGTTGGATTCTAAAGAAATAAATGCCTGCAAATGATCTTATCTCTAATTTATAGTTTATACAGTTTGAGAGGTTTAATTTCGTACCTCAATTAATTTTTAGATGATTTTTCTTCTCTTGCTGCGCAACAAATGGATTCATGGTCGCTGATTTAAAGGCGTTTCAATAAATTTGAGTTTTTGAAATGCTTCTTGTATCTTAACTGGGCTGCTGGTTTTGGTTCTGTTCACCACACAGTTTGACCACCTCAGGAACAATATCCCGCCGACCCGAAAACCTCAGGCACCAGATGCGGCCACCATGAAACTAAGGTGATCAACCGCCTGGATCATCATTCATGCTTAAAACTTTAATGTTTTGACCATGAAAGAAAATATGGGAAAATTATTTTTGAATCATGGAGGATTGCGGGGGACGACGAACATGGTGTTTGAAACACTCCTAAATATTCATCTCCATCAAGAAGGTGGTGTATTTTACCTCAGTTTGTTTGTTTGTTAAAAAGATTTCTGAAAAAGTAATGTTCGGATTTGCATGAAATTTTTTACCAAATGGAGGTTTTGGCAGATCCTATAGACGATTACATTTTGGTCATGTTACAACATGACGACACAATGTGATGCCATAATAACATTAACGAGATAGGTCTGCCTGGGGTGTGTTGTACCTCCGCGGAGGTTTACGCTCTCTGGTGTATGTAACCAAAACCCTCTGAAGTTTGAGGTCACGCCTGCATGATCCCCAACCAGAACCAGGCATCTTCCGGGGTTCAGGGTGTTAAATTGATCAAATAACTGTCTGCTGATAAAGACACCAAATATCGGCTCGTTAAACGTTATTTAATGTGGGATATTAAAAGGTTATGCTGCATCGGGCTACAAGCTCTATTTTTGCAAATGTCACCAGGGATTATTCATGTCAGCGAGTAACGCCGGCTCCTGGATATACACACCTCCCTCCTCTGGGACCCATGCATGAGTTTCTTTCCATTTGTCCCCTCTATTAACTCGGAAAAAATACTCAGAGAGCGCAAACGTCCGGTTTAGGAGAAATTCATGCAGATTTCTACACTAATGTCTGAGTTATTGCCAGTCTCTAAATTTACCGACAACTCCAACAAACTATCTCTCAAATAGTCTATAGCAGGTTGTCCACTTCAGCATCTCTGTTCAGTCCAAGGAGTCCCCAAAGGAATCATAGGGCCGAAGGCAACAATAAGCACATTGTGACGTCACTGATCACATCTGCTACGGCATGTAATCACTCCGAATGGAAAAGACACATGACGTTGGGTGTGACGGTCCAGCGCTAAGGTCAGGGTTCATGCCATGGTCGACCTCAGACCCCAAAGGGTTGTAACTGAATTCCTCCCTTACCTCCGGGTCCATCTCCTGCAAATCATACTCCAGCTGATCCAGCTCCTCGGCACTGAGGCCCTTGAGGATGGCATCCTCGTCGATGTCCCTGGGGTCCGACATGGCTCCTGAGGCTCAGACTCACATGCACACACACACACTCATACACACTCCTGTACGAGATTTCCCTGTGCGAAAGGAGACAGAAGAGAGACGAGAGGGGCGTTTAGTGTACAGCATGAAATATCTGTGTTTGTAGCAGCATCACAAACGGAATTCTGTGAAACTTAGTGAAATATAATGCCAAATGATAGAAAGATAAAAATCCAAATTGGCCAGATTTAAATACTTTTCAATAGGCTCATCGTGTCCCAGCTGCTGCACGACTTAATTATCATTCATCAATCAAGCCTTTTTATGTTTAGTATTTCTATTCTGATTTAGGGATTAGGTGGCAGTTAGGCTGCTATGAATTTTTCCAAGTCCAAAAATCCAAGTAAAAACACCCAAATGACCCAATTTTAAATATTTTCACTGAAGGAGTCGAGGAGGTGAAAACTAGTCACAGAAAAAACTGCTGGAGCACAAATTGGTGAGAAATGTCTCGCTGGTGCTCATAGAAATGTGTCAGAACACACAGTAATGTCACAGAGCTGCAAAATATGAGGATGGTGGTTGTAATGTTTTGGATGATTGGTGCAAAATAGCATTTTTTCAAAATTGAATTTATAGTGCAAGCAATTTGCAATTTATGAACACTTGATTTATTTCAAATATCCCTGTAGTACCTCAAAGCACCCCTAGGGTATGCCGTGTTTGTGGATATTAAACAAAAACCTGCAACAACCAATATTTACAGCGCCATGTTGGATCAGGGTGGATTGTTTGGATCTCGATGAAGGTATGCACTCTTCTGGTTGTTCTGGTTTAGAATAAAATATTTTTTTAAAGGATTTCCCTGCATTTATTGAACAGCCAACATTAGAAAGAGACAAAAGGAATTGGAACCCAGTGGAGCAAAAAGTCCTAACGGAACAGCTTCCCTTCCGTGGATCCACATTAAAACGTAATGAGCTCTGCTCTATCTCTAGATCCTTCTTCCTACCCAGGTTCAATGCAATCTGTTTTGCAATTTTTGCATAATCCTGCAAACAAAACCCCCAACAAACTCCCACACGGGAGACGTTACTGGCTGCGGTGACAAGGAAGATGTTGCATCCTATGGTCGACACCTTAACACCTAAAGGAAAAACGGGGGGAGAACGGCGCGGGAGAAGTATTTGACAGAATAATAAATCACTCTGCCCTTATCACACGAGGACCCTTTGGAGCTCAATCAAGGGCCGCAGGGGGGGGGGTCCCGTGCTCTGCATTTTTGGGAACCGCCGTCCTCGCCAAACGATTTGATGATCTACATTGAGCTTATCGGCTGCGCCGCTGAGAGCGCCTCAATAACGCCATGTCGGTAATAATAGACGCGTTTCCAATAATGCAGGGGTCTGGGGGGGTCTGTATGAATGCGATGGAGAAGCCATCAGAAGCTTTACATAAGCTTCATTTAACCCGCTGATGCCTCCAGTTTGAGAGGAGAGGTAAGTGGAGGAAAAGAGAGAGAGAGTGAGAGAGCAAAGTCTCCGTAACTCTAAACCCTTAGCTCACCACGGCGTCACTAAGAATAGCAGGAAGGAGTGGTGAGAGAGAAAAAACGTATTTATCATGGACGGACAGTAGGAGACACACTCGCCGAAGAAACCCATACTGAACCGCGAAGACCCCCCCCCCCCCCCCAAACATTCATCCATCCTTTATCCAAACAATCACCATAATCTGTTTCGGCTCATCCTGGTGGGAGGCTGACATTGAACAACGACTATGGCCAAATACACCAATACACCAACAGTGGATTTCTTTGGACAAAGGGAGGAAGACGGACCATGAAATCCATCAAACTACAAACCACGAAAAAATATCTACTTCCACTACGAGACAGGAAGTTGCTGTAGACCCAATGCTCATAATCTAATCCACCCAAAAATCATCTAACTACTGTTAGATGCCTTAAGGGTTCATGCAATGAAACAGTTCGAAACAGTCCAGGTTCATACAATGAAACAGTCCAGGTTCATACAGTGAAACAGTCCAGGTTCATATGTGGAAACATTCCAGGTTCATACAATGAAACAGTCCAGATTCATACAGTGAAACAATTCAGGTTCATACAGTTCAGGTTCATACAGTGAAACAGTTCAGGTTCTAGTTATCATGATTAATAGTGAAAACTCCGCTACCTAACAAATGTATTTGTTAAACGGCCTCTAAGTTTCACAGCCGCCTTTATAGACAAGAACCAGTCAGGGGTCAGTAGGAGTGAACACAAACGTCGTGAGCTTTGACTTCACATCTCAGATGATTTACTTGGAATCGCTAGAAAATCTGAACATTTCTGAAGCGGTTCAGGGAATGTCCAGTAGATGCGATACTCGGTCCCGGTCGTATTTCCTCCAGAGCCTGAAACGACCTTGAGCTGATCTGTTGTATTGTTTTCTAATCTGCAGTGAGGACTGCTCTGCACCAGTGACACACAAACTATGTCCTCTCTAATAACATGTCATCTGATCAGTGGTTCCCATCAAACAGGTGCCACCGTGAGATGAACAGGTGACACTGGTCCACATTTAACTCCGCCCATTTCTGCCGGATTCCTACGTGAGAGGAGCTCTACTTCTCTTTGTTTGTTTTTCTCTCTATTCCTCGAATAAGAATGAATCACACTCACTTCTAATGATTTTATTCATAGTAGTGTAAACCGTCCTGTCCTGGTAGACAGGTGAGATGATACCTAACTATTTCTATGAAGTCAGCAGTCTGCTCTAAGATCAGATCCCATACCAACTCAATAATGAAGATAAGTACAGTTTTTCTGAGCTCAGGAGTAAAACAAGACGGATGTCCTTGAGTCGATACATAGAAGCTAGGTTCAGACATATATATATATTTATATAAAAAAATGTAGGGCTAAAAAGCCCCCACTAGTGAGTGGAATATAAATAATTACGGTAAAATCCGACAAAAACTTAGGAAGTTATGTCTGACAAACCAGTGTTTTTTTCGTAAAAGAAAGTTCCTCCTTTTCGTGATTAAAATATTAAGTACTAGAGTAAAATATGATATATGCACGATATTTCGGCTAAATCGGACCAATGGTTGAGAAAATATGGCCCAAAACTGACATTTTAGAGACAAAGTTCCCTCTAGCGACGTAAAAATGTAACTGACGTTTTCCAATAATCCATCCAGTTCTTCTGGATCTATGTTGATTTAGAATTGGAAACAGATCCATTAAAAATAATTTTTGAGTTATTCCTTTAACATGAAGGTTCTGCGGGAACACATTTGGAGGCATAATGATTAAATCAATCTAATTTAAACAGAAGGTTCTGTTGGACCTTTGCAGAGGAATGAGACATGACACGTTCATAAATTACAGTCAGAATCTGCTTCATTCTGAATAATAGATTCTATATCTTTCATCTGATGACGTATGTGATAAAAAAACATTTTATGTCGGTTCGTCCAGCTTTGTGTCTGATTCAAGAGATTCAGGAAGAGTTTGTTGGCTCACAGTAGTTGGTGTAAATCAAAGATAGGATGTCAGAATAACGCAAGACAATTATTCGTGCAGTGGAAGTATGGAGGAAAATATAAAATGAGATTTAACTGTTTCTGCATGTTTGGCATATTCATTTCATTTTATCTTACAATAATTATGAGAATCTCAAGGATCTGAAACATTTTGGTGCGAGAATCATAAAAATAAGAGACATATTCTTTATTGCAGACTCTAAAAGTGTATATGGTGTGTGTATATGTGTGTGTGTACGTGTGGATGTGGGTTTGCATGTGTGTGCATATGTGTGTGTGTGTGTATATATTTGAGTGTGTTTGTGTGTTTGTATATGTCTGCATGTGCGGGAGTGTGTATGTGCATGGGTGTGTGTTTGTGTGTATATATGTGTGTGTGTGTGTGTGTGTTTGTGTGTGTGTGTGTTCGTGGATGTGTGTGTGATGGGTATGTGAGTGTGTGTATGTTCGTGTATGTGTGTGTATGTGTGTGTATGTGAGTGTGTGTATGTTCGTGTATGTGTGTGTATGTGTTGGGTGTGACGTGAATGTGACCCATTATAATGAGACTCATGTGATGAGTAGTGGAGCCTTTGAGCCGGCCGTATTGTTGATCTAAATACACGTCTGTTGTCTGACACTGGATCTAAGAACCCGGGCTCAGCGGCGAACCCGAAGCTTGCCAGAAAAGGAAGTGAATAAGTCGGCACTTTTATAGTTTTAGAGAGAGATCACGGCGTCTTTGATTTCGTTTTCTGAGAGGTACCGGGCCGAGAGAGAGAGAACCACGACCATTGTATTTATCATCAGAGGTTAATAATGATGTCATCCGTATCTTATCACCGTCAGATTATATGCATAAAAGATCAAGTTTTTTCTTATGCAGTTTGCTTTTGAGCAGAATTACCACAAAGCTACTGCTTCTACCCAAAAATAATTTATTCAACTCTGCTGCGGGTCTGCATGTAAGAGTAGGTCCAGAAAAAAAGCCCTGATTATGCAAAAACGTCTGAACCAGTGTCCACAAAACTTTGGGTTGGGGTGGGCAGACGCTCTAAAGAGTTTTGCCGATTTGAGAATATTCATCTCATGCTCAGTCTTCCCTGGCATTCATGAACTAGAACTGAAGATACATGGAGACACATCCTACGTTCAGACAGGAAGGCTATCCTCTTGCACACTCGGGCAACAGTTACTGCCCATTCCACTCTATTACCGCCCTCTTTCACACATGCCCCGCCTCCTGTGAGGCTTCCTTTGACATCAGCTGCACTCGTTCAGGTAGCCTCATCATCCAATCACTGTTTCACACCTGCACCTACCATCAGCTGCAGTCTTTAAATATGTCTCTCTCTATTCAACTAGGAATTTCATGCTGCTGGTTCATAAGCCCTCCACATTAAGACATAAGACTCCACCAGTCCTCACAGTTGTGTTCTCCTAGACAACATTGGTAAGCCCAGGAAGACCTAACTAAAATCTGAAATTCTGGAGATGCTTTGAATCACCTGATCCTTGTCGGACTCACTCAGATCCTCACTGTTGTCCATTTTTACCTGCTTCTAACAGAAACAGCTTTGGGAGAAAAATGTTTACTTGCTGCCCAAAATATTGTGACCACTTACCGGTGACATGAAGATAGTGAATGTAATTCAACACTTTATGTGGTTATAATGTTATGGCTGATCGGCGTACATCAAAAAGAAAAGGAGGACTGCGATAACGAGCTGCTGGGCTGCCAGGCCCCACACTGTCTTTCCATTTGTTTGGACATTTGTCACGTACTACGTGCCAGGAAGCTTCCGACCACACTGGAAACAGAGTGGATGTTTGTGAATGTCCATCTGTCCACAGCACTCCCACAGCACTCCCACAGCACTCCCACAACACTCCCACTGGAGTCCCACAGCACTCCCACTGGAGTCCCACAGCACTCCCACTGGAGTCCCATAGCACTCCCACTGGAGTCCCACTGGAGTCCCACTGGAGTTTAAAACCTCCTGCACCGACTAAGATATCAAACGAATAATTCCCCAATGGTATAAAAATATGGGAAGATATTAAAGGGTTGAATATTCGAACCTCGTCTGAATGTTTGTTTGAAAAGCTGGAAGGGTTCATAAATTCTGCTCTTCTTAACACGTCGGAGCAGAATTGATCATTACCACAAAAGTGAGAACATAGTTTAGCATCCAGCTCCATAAATGACATCATCATCATCATCATCATCATCGGGAATTAAAGCTAACATGTTAGCATGTTAAGTGACTAAGTCCCAAACTTCACTCTTAAACCATTAACTGGTTGTTAAATTGTGGTCATTTCATTCTGACCTGTTCTGGATTTGGTGCGTATGAATCAACTCAAGGAGATACATCTTACATACATTGTGTTTTACTCTACTTGATCATATATCACTCACTAGGGGGAGCTCTTTGGCAAAAGAGACATAACTTCACATTTAATTTGAGGAATTCAATTTTTGAGATTGATTGTACAACGCAGGGGATCGGGTTTTTACGGATTTACACATGACATAGTAAGCATAGTTCAATAAAGAGTTAATTATTTAGTTTAATAATCAGTTAATGATGTAGTTTAATAAAGTGTTAATGATGTAGTTTTATAAAGAGTTAATGATGTAGTTTAATAATCAGTTAATTATGTAGTTAATAATCAGTTAATGATGTAGTTTAATAAAGTGTTAATGATGAAGTTTAATAATCAGTTAATGATTTAGTTTAATAATCAGTTAATGATGTAGTTTAATAAAGTGTTAATGATGAAGTTTAATAATCAGTTAACGAAGCAGTTTGATATTGAGTTAATGATGCAGTTTTAATAATGAGAAAATGATGTAGTTTGAGAATTAGTTAAATATATAGTTTTAGTAATAAGTTAATGATGCAGTCTGATAATGTGTTAAAGACATAGTTCAATAATAACTAAATTGGGTAGTTTGATAATTTAGTTTAATAATTCGTAAATGGTGTAGTTTGATATTGAGTTCATGGTGTAGTTTGATAATGAGCTAATTGTGTAGTTTAATACACAATTAAACAGCATTAGTTAATATTGCTGTTAAATAATTAACTTTTTGACCCTCATTTCCCAACGATCTTTTTGATTACGTCTAGATTGGCTCTACACAATCTACACGAGGGGAGCTATCTTGTATTTGTATTATTTCACTATAATACTCACTAGGGGCGATCATTTTTGTTGAAATCAAAGTTATGAATATTACGTCTTTTATTCCTGAGCTCCGAAACACTAGTTAACTGTATTCATCTCGTCACATTCATTATATTAGGTCCACGGTCTTGATCAAGGACCCAAAGACAATATGGACTGTTTGAGATTTTTAATGAGCCACGTTTAATTTAAGGAGTTAAGGAGGAGACTCTCTTATTTTCTGTGTCCTTTTACTCAATCTTTAAAATAATTTCTAATTATTCTTATTTCTGTCTTTCCTTTTACGTACTGTTGAGGAAAACACTAAATTATTGATGGTCTTCTATTCTAGCTATTATTTTTTGTATTTTTCTTGCTAGTTTAAAATTTTTTAATAAGTGTTTTAACTATGTCTTAATATTCTTTTGCACTTTGTCGTAATCTTCCTGATGGTTTGGGTGAATCACTTTGCCCTGTTGCTGAATAGTGCTGTATAAATTAAGCCGGCATACCTTGCAGGCGATCGGGACATGAACCCACGATGTTGGAGACGACGACTTATATCGTCTCACCTACCAAAACCCGATCCAGCTCCCTCAGGGCTCGGTGAAGAAAGCTGGTTGCTTCTCCACCATCAACAACACAATGCGGTTTAATCGCCATTAACATAAATAGCGACTGTAACAACGTCATCTATGCAGCGTGGAGGATCATCTCCTCCAACAAGATCTGCTTCATCTGTGCTCTTGTCTCAGCTCTTAAAGTATCTCCTGGCTCCACCCTGGCAGCTCCTTGGTTTGGTAGCAGAGATGGGTGGAGGTTTTGGGAGAAAAGGACTTACTTTGGAGACCAACGGTGTGATTTCCTCATCCATTAAGGAGCTCCAGAACCTCCATGCATTCAAACAGGCAGCGCTGTGTTTTTTAATGAGCCAAATACCATCGGAGGGTTTTAGATTTCACGCCGTCAAAGGTTATGCACCCGTAAATGCTGCCCGTCAGAGCATTCGCGGAGGGGAAAATAACTTTTAAAGGTCTATTTCTGCGTGTCGGTAGCAGAGGAGGAGGAGTAGGACGGGTCCGCCTTTTATTTCAAACGCTCCTGCTACCGATGGCTCACAAGACTTTTCGCCATCTTACCACCCAAGTGTAAAATTCCAAATCTGCCTCCCCCCCCCTCAGCTTAATTATAGCTGCACAATTCAGCTACTTCCAGTCGTGTGAATCCCACCCGGCTTGGGTTGCCCCTTCGGACCGTGTCTGCACAACATTTTGGGAATCAGAGAGCGGCTCGGCCCCCATAAAATTGAATTTAGCAATTCTTAGAGGAAAAGGCAGCTGATCTGGATCTGCTGCAGAGAAATAATCAACAAGATGAAGAAAACATTTCTAAGATGGTTTTCAGGTGTGATTAAAAAAAAGTACATTTTCCTCACTGAAAGGGGAGCACCAAAAGTTTCTCCTAAAGAAACTGACTACTTCTTAGTAAACCTCCTCTTCCTCTTTTCCGGTTTCTTCAGCACTGTTTGCAAATGTTCTGTTTGCACAGAACTGTTTTTTTTTAACGTCTATGTTGTATCACAGCTTTTGCCACATATGAAAATTTTACATTGAGATTTGCAGCTTGATTGAGACTACTTTGATGTCCGTTTCATTTGCAATTTGCAGTATGTTTTTTTCAAAACCTGCAAAAATAAATATAAAGGTTCAACAGTAATTCACTCAATGAGCTCAATTTGTAATCTTGGCAACATGACATTTTCAAAGACAAAATCGCAATAGTTAAATGTCACAAGGACATCAAAGCCATCATGTTCTATACAACACAGAACTCTCTACTTATGCTACTAGACAGGAAGTTGCTGTAGCTAGCATAGTTCCTGGTGCAATCCACCCAAAACTTCAAATGTTTTTTCTACTTCTGTAGTAATTACTTCAATGCTACTACGAATTACTACTACTTACTACGACTACTAACTATTACTAATAATGGATGTCTTGTTGATTCATACGGTAGAAAAGTCAAAGTTCATACAGTGAAACAATCCAAGTTTCAAATAGTGAAGCAGTCCAGGTTCATACAGTGAAACAGTCCAGGTTCATAATGTGAAATAGTCCATGTTTATACAGTGAAACAGTCCAGGTTCATACAGTGAAACAGTCCAGGTTCATACAGTGAAGCAGTCCAGGTACATACAGTGAAGCAGTCCAGGTTCATACAGCGAAACAGTCCAGGTCCATACAGTGAAACAGTCCAGGTTCATACAGTGAAGCAGTCCAGGTTCATACAGTGAAACAGTCCAGGTTCATACACTGAAACAGTCCAGGTTCATACACTGAAACAGTCCAGGTTCAAACGTATTCTTCAGTGAAACCATTCGACACACATTTAAATTTCTTTATAAATGTTCTAGTCTTTTTCTCCTATCAGGACATCAAAGCTCCTCTGGTGACGGACAGGTCCAACATTAATGGCTCTAACTGGAGGGGATGCACATGGAGGGAGACGTTTCCCCTCCTTTGGTGTCCTGAAGCTCTACAGTCGTGAGACAACATCTCCAAATCCCCTGTGACACATTAACCGCCGAGTGACGGACAGCTATTGGGCAGCTTAACCCCTCAACATACCGGGCTGATGGCTTCTTGTGAGCGGCGGTCCGGGGGTCAGGTCCCCTCCACTGAAGTGACAGTGGACACAGGCTGAGAGTTCTAGCGGGGATGCCCATAGGAAACCCAAAATCCAATTTTGTGCAATCCACCTCCCCATGCCCCCCCACAGACTCAGATCCACAAGTCACCACAGGAAGATCTACGCAAAGGAAGTTGAATCGTCCAACATGCCGGCAGCAAAACCCCACAGAGAGACAGAGACAGACGGACGCAGCCTCACACCTACCTTCACAGGAGCACAGTGCTGAAGCCCCTCGCCTCAGCTAGAAACCAGAGAAAGTTGTGGACCCCCACCCTGCTCTCTCTTTCTCTCTGACTCCCCCCCCCCCTCTCTCTCTCTCTTTCTCTCATATGTCAGGCCTCAGAGCTGCGATGCTGAGACAGACATACCCACTGACTGACACATCGAGGAGTCAGCATTTTATTATTTTGGCTGTAAGAGAGAGGGAGGAGGGGATGGTAGAGAGACATATAGGTAGAGAAGGAGAGAGATAGAGAGAAAAATGTGGGACATGAAGTCATCTGCTCATAAGTCATTCTTTCATTCAAACTCTGGGCAGTCATTCTGGAAGAGAAGCGTCGCCATCTAGTGGTGTGACGTGAGTGAAACCTGAAGAACTTCGGTCTCAGACGCTGTCCCCCTTTTTCATGAAAGCGTTCACCCAGTTTCTCTCGGCGCTCAGGAGCAGCATGGAAACAGATTAATAGAATTATTAACTCTGGGAAAAGGGAGGTAATGAATCCATCATACAATCAGAATGAAGGCGTGTTTTGGTCGTTGGTACATTAAAAAATGCTAAACTAGACAATAATCTGTTATTTATAATAATAACAATGCCATTAGTCCTCCAATTGTTCATTTATAGTTTTACAGTCAATAATAAGAACAAACGATACGAAAGACTGTCGAGGTGAATTATGCAACTAATCTGAAAGTGAAACTCCGCCCACTTTTTCTATTTCTATTTTATTACTGGGATTGTTTTTGTGAACCCCTTTTCCCCTTTTCCACCCAGCTGGTTCCAGAGCTAATTTGGAGCCAGGGCCTGACTAAGCACCAGTTCTTTGCTTTTCGAAAGTCTAAGCACCAGCTCTCAAACTAGTGCCAGACAAGCACCAACTTTAGTTGGTCTGGAACCGAGAAAGGACCACGTCAGGAGCGGGGCGCGGGGTTAATGTGACCAACAAGACTGGTGCCCGAGTTGTTAAACACTGGCACTAGCACCAGCACCGAACTAGCGCCGGGTTCTTTTTTGTGGAAGAAGAATACGTGTGATTTTGACCCCTAGCAATATTGGTGCCCCTCCAAAAGGCGCTGTGGTGCCCTAGTCTGTGTGTTGGGCGGGGGCGGCGCTGCTCAGGAAATTCCAGCTCAGGAGTTTGTAAAAGAACCCTGGTTTGACGAGAAAAAATGTATTTATCCGAATTAAAACGTAACAGGCTTGTCCGTTAGAGAGGTCAGGTGAAGGTCACAAGCACGGAAAAACAGAAACTCTTTATCAGCTGCAAAATCAAAATGCACGTATTATTAAATAAAGGGTTTCTACCCATTTTGGCACAAACTATAAATAATTTTAAAGAGAAAAAGGAGAAAAAAAACGGGTTTTTTGGACATAACTTCACATTTTATTCCAGGGGTTTAATCAGGGGGATAATTTTTGTACAACTCAGGGGATTTTTGGTTCTTTTTAGGGAATAAGCCTCACTGACCGGGAAAAACAGCTTATAGTGGAGTCCATGGAGTTCCCTCATCATCTACAAACAGAAATCCCCCGGTTACACACGGAACTATTGAAAATTTCTATTCTATTCAGCACGTCATCCATGGCAGAATGTGAGAGGAGAAGATTTCTTCCTCTAAAATATTCCCCTGTATTAAGAATAACTCCTCTCCTCCTCCTCAGATCTGGTTGTACCTGCTCCACTTTTAGCCAACGGCGTACGTGACAGGTGGATATTTGTGCTTTCGCCTCACTCAAACAGGTTGCAGCTTGAAAAATAATTGTGGGGAATAATTGAAACTAAATATTTGCATCCAATAACTGCCACTTCTCCGCAGAATACGTTCAGCTTAGACGCAGCGAAGAAACGGACATGTCTGATGTGACCTCAGAGCTCCAATGTCAACAAGGTCGACGCTGTCGTCCCTGACAGCAATGTTAGACTCCTCAAATTAAATTTCAGTAAAACAGTCCAGGTTTATACAGTAAAACAGTCCAGGTTCATACAGTGAAACAGTCCAGGTTCATACAGTGAAACGGTCCAGGTTTATACACTGAAACAGTCCAGGTTTATACAGTGAAACGGTCCAGGTTCATACAGTGAAACGGTCCAGGTTTATACAGTGAAACAGTCCAGGTTTATACAGTGAAACAGTCCAGGTTTATACAGTGAAACAGTCCAGGTTCATACAGTGAAACAGTCCAGGTTTATACAGTGAAACAGTCCAGGTTCATACAGTGAAACAGTCCAGGTTCATACAGTGAAACAGTCCAGGTTTATACAGTGAAACAGTCCAGGTTTATACAGTGAAA